>JAODAL010004650.1:0-153465 GCA_025379985.1 Phyllomedusa bahiana | reverse complement strand
TGTTTTAATTTTTTTAAAAATTTTTGGGCTTTAAAGTTACCTGCCGAGTACTTAATAAACCTTTTTGAATAAGAAAAAATCCATCTTGTATGAACTATGGCAATTTCAGTAATGTCACATGGTGTGGAAGGTTGGACAGTAAGGGTATGTTCACACGGGGCAATTTCAGCGCGCATTTCGCATCGTATTTGCACTCTAATACGGGCGAGATGCGCGCCGAAATGACGGTAATCCATAGTCCTCATCCTCTCCCCGCTCGTACAATACGATTGTATTGTATGCGCGGGGAGATAAGCGACATGTCAGGGCGTAAGCCCCACCGCGAGTAATGACAGTCTATGGGGCCGGTGGGCTACCGCCCCCCCCCCCCCCCCCCCCCCCCCCCCCTCGTCTCCACTCCCAAACACCCAGCGTCATTGCAGGACGTACTGTACGCCCCGCAATTACACTGTGTGAGCATAGCCTAAGGAAAAATGATTCCTATGAATTCTGGTGCTGGAGAAGGGTCCTACGTGAGTGATGGACGCCTGGAAGAAACACATCTATACTGGAAGAGATTGAGCCTGAAATGTCTTAGGAGACCCAGAAGACCGTGGCTCTTATACTTTGGACACATCATGCAAAGGAAACGATTATTAGAAAAAGACATTATGCTCGGCAAGAAAGAAGGTCAACAAAGAAGAGGAAGAGCAGCCGTGAGTTGGATCAACACAATAGAAAACGATACGGAGGCCAAACTCTCTGCAGTTACCGACTGAGAACCAGTCACTGTTCACCATATCTATCCACAGCTGATAAAGAGTCAAAACTGACTTGATGACACCTGATCATCATCATCTTGTGTTCATCAGATGTCTTCTTCAGAGTAGAGCTACACGGCGGTCTCACACGTGTCATGCTGCCTAAATCGCATCATATCGCCGATCCTGCGTCGTGATGTACTCGCAGTGTATCACTGATAACACACCATTATGAAAGTGCAGTGTTTCTCTGGTAATGTGTCATAATGTAATCACTGCGTATCACTGAGTAAATGTGGTCACACTGTGACACACAAGACGACCCAACAGTCACCAGACATCTATCTAGGGTGAATTTCTGGTCACAGTAACTTGCAGGAGACCCAATTTACTTTCATTTAGAAGCAAAGCGCTTGAGCAACCTTTGGCGCCCCTGCCACAGTCCCCGTGTAGGTCTTAAAGAAGATGTCTTATTTCCTGAAGATAGCTGTGTTGGTGAAGACTAGATCACAGCAGGTCCAGATAGACTAGGGAATTTATATCCAGTGTTATCTCATGCCAATCTATATATTTACTGACTCACCTACTTGTCCATTTATTCATAAACCTACAGTATTTTCCCGCATTACCACGGTTCACCATTGTTTTAAGGGAAAACATCATGGGTATTTTCCCACAGGGGACTTTTTTACGTAATTGTGGGCGGTTTCCCCGGTATTGCGCTTAATATGCAAAGCCCGCAATTACGGAATCCATACCATCAAAAAGAACAGGGAAAAAGCTCCTTTCCCCCTGTCGACAATAGTCTATTGTCGCGCGGGGAGATAAGCAACTTCAATTATTCGCGGCGAGGGGGGAAGCAGTTTTGGGGGCCGGGTGCCCGGGGCCCGGCCCCTCCCGCGCCTCGGGAGTACACGGACGTGCGAGCTCCCAAAACAACAGTGTATTGCGGGGCGTATGTATGCGCCGGGCCAAAAAAAAAAAAAAAACGGTGAACTCCCCATATAAACCCCCCTTTAAAAAGTGCGGGTGTGAAGGGGTTTGAGTAGGTGCTGGATGCTAATATCCCGTCCACTACCGGTATTGTGATATGTTAAATTTTTCGGTTACTTTGGGGCACAGCAAAGGGAGCGATTCGAGGCCCCACCATTGACGAAAAATGTGGGTCCATACTTCTTGGTTATGTGTCATAAGAAATAACCCTATGGTAAGTTACGGGCGTGAAGTTAAACCAGAGGCCCTGTTGTTTTAGGGGAACATTGCTGTGCTCCACTAGAGGATTCACTGGAGCTCTGGTAGGCCAGGACCCCTTTTTTGTTTTTTTTAGGATATTCCCCAAATTTTGGGGCCGTTAAACGGCACAGTGCAAAAACCGGTCGGAAATCCTGACGGTATTTGTCGTTTTGGGGCCCGGCCAACCCTGGGGGGGACGGTTTTTTTTGCGTTTGGGAGAAAAGCCCCCCCCCTTGCATGACACAAAAAACCGGGAAAAAGGAATGAACATTTTTCTATGTTTGTCGGACCGCCAGTGGTGCAAAAAACAGTCGGGCAGAAAATCCGTGCAGTGGGGACTGCTGCACGGGTTTTCCATTAAGGTCCATAATAAAAAGCTGTCACCCAGTTTGCAGACGGTTTTTAAAACCGAAAACTGTCTGAAAAACTGGGTGAAAACCCATGTACTGGGGATAAGCTCTTACTATACTAGAGAACTGCTAAGAAATCAGTTCCCCAGGTTACAGAACAGCAGTCCTTAATGTGACTGGCCCTTCGGGGTAACTTGCTTTGTTGCAGCACATTGTAGCTGAATAATGATAACACGTCGTATGTCAAGTTAAGTTTGTACTTTGGGGGGAAAAACAGGTCGTCAAGAAAAAATCGCTTTCCACAAGCATTAGATTCCAACCAAATCATTCCCGCTTGTGTCTGTAGGGGTACTTTTAAAAACTTTCTATTGAAAATTTATTTAGCATATCCCAAGGGGATTTTGGGAAAGGGGGGGAGACGCCCCCGCGCCCTCTGTTGGATGAAAAAATCCCTCAAAGTGTTTTGCCCCCCGGGGGCTTGGAAAACAAAAGGATTTTAGCCAAGCCGATCTTCATCTGGCAACGCTGTTTTGGGATTTTTTTTCCCTTTCAGTGCAGAGCGAAAAGGGTATGGCTGGCTGTGGGGAGGATCGAGGGGGTAAGGGGGAAAGGGAAAATCTCTCCTTAAGGGGCACCGAACGAACGGGTTGTGAGTTTGTTTTGCCTTTTTCCCTTATTTGATTGATACACAAGGGTTTTGGGAAAGGGGCCAATATTGTAGACAGTCTGTTCTTGCCGTTTTAGATGACTGGCACTACCAGTTGTTGTCAAAGGAAGGTTTGAGGCGGTGGCACGGGTCTGGGGTCTCCAACTCCATGTTGGCTACAGGGAAAATTCATCCAAATGAATGGCTGTCCTTGTAATGTATAGGCACGCTGGATCCATTGACGCAAACAGGGAGATAAAAATGCCCAACCCTTAAGGGAAACAAAATCAGAACGCAATGATTTTTAATTGTAAAATTTCTTCCCTTTTCCTACATTTAAACCAATCGTGGAAGGGAAATACCTCTTGCTGCATCAGGAAACCAATGTAACATTACAAGGCTCTTTACTGCAACTGGCAATGTCCATCAGAGCTACGAATAGCTCAGACATATACCTATAATGTATTTTCTACTGCATGCACCCATGGAGTGCAAGCTCTTTCCCCTTTATTTTTCCAAACATTTAAACCCCTTTTTGCAGGCACTGAGGAATCTGTCGGCCCTTTTGCCACTCTGTGCAGCAGCCTCTGCTTTTATGTCCCTGCTACACTCTAGTGTGCACATGTACTGCTTCTTGCCAATTTTGGGTATTTTCACCGGGTTATTTTGCCGCATGCTTGGCAGCTTTGGCCCCGTTTTGTGCTTTATACGCGCAAAATGTGCCCGCAAAAAAGGGAATTTATAGCTTCATAGAAACATGAAGGAAATTTAATTGTTCGCACCCTAAAGCGTAAAAGAGGGTTTACTCTTTTACGTTCAAAACGGGGCGATTCTTCTTCAGAGGCGTCCTCTCCTGCCGGAGGGGGTCTCCCCTTAAATGAAGGTTGTGCCCCCAAATTCGTTTAGCATGAAGGGAAAGGTTGTCCCTCTGCAGACCCCTGAATGTTTCATGTCTGCGGCTGCCATCTCCAGGCTCAACAAGCTCCTTGTAACCAGAACCCCTGTACTGCTGTAAGCAGATCACTTGCATTGCTGTAAACAGTTATACATACAGCCTGAATTGATTAAACAAATGTGAGGAATGCACTCTGGGAGGGGGGGGGGGGGAGAGAGAGACTGTATAAGGCTGTGTTATTTGGGGGGAGGAGGGGAGTGAATCTAGCAGCTAGAGACCTAATAATTGCCCAGATCCTTCACCTTAGAGCTGGCAGATGAGCATAGACAAGCTCACACAGCCTTTATTATACAGCCAGCAGAGAAAGCTGAGGTACTTGGTTTCACTTTCATTTTCCACAGCTCAGAGGGGAGTAGGCACAGAGTGTAGGCAGCCAATCACAACACAGGGGGCGTTTCCCATCCTTGGGGCTTGTCCCAACAGGCTGAATGACACATCAGGCAGCCAATAACAGAAAAAGGGGCATGTCCCATCCAACTGCTGCAGAAATAGCTGTAGACACACACAGATTAGCTCAGATCTGCTATACTAAGTGATTTAGGTAATGCAAACCAATTGCAAAAGTGCTTCTTTTTACTGTCCCCATCATTAGAGATATGATCTTTGTAGTGAGAAAAACCCTTTAAGGCTATGTTCACACGGCTTAAAATGAGACGTATCTCGTGCCGTACTGCGCTAAATACGGGCCGAGATACATCCCAGTCATTACAGTAATCCACAGTTCACATAGAGAACTATGGATTACGTCTCCTCTCCCCGCTCGGGACATAGCGCAGGGGGGAAAAAAGTTACTGTAAAATTAAGCGGCAATATGCGCCGCTCGCCCCCCCCCCCCTCCCCTCCCCAAAAGCCGTAATTCGGCAAATACGCCCTGCAATTATTGCCGTGTGAACATAGCCTAAGGGTGAACACCAGGAGCTTTTTAGACTTATAGGTGCAGTCATAGGCTAAACCGGGCCCCAGTATCGCCACTGCAAGTGAGTCGGAAACAAATTTCTGCCCCCATAAGGTTCTGGAGGTCTTTGGCTATGTTTATCCATCTCACGGGCATCCTTCACTATTTTACACACAGTTTAACATTGTTATATCATGCTTATGTATTCCTTATTACACTGTAGTCCTCCAGCCTTTAATTAGTTATTTAATAGCATTATTTTCCGTCATGACCAGGGGGAGACTTGGCTTGAGATTCCAAGTAAACGCTGCCGTTTTGTTTGTGTCGTTAGGTAATTAGAGGGAAACCTCAGAACTATCCTGATTAAAGGAAGAGGAGCGACTGGTAGGAGGAAAATTGACGGAGCGCATGCAGGCTTGCGTAAAACGTCTGTCCCTATCACTGTGTGTTTTTCTAGAAAGCCTGGATGTGAAGTTCCGTCTCAGGATTTCCTGTTTTGCTGCCACATTAATATCCCTTCTCCATAAATATTTGTGATATGGCTGCGTGGTGAGGAATCTCAGCAATGCCTCTGCTGCTATGAATGAACGGGGATTGCGTGTTACGTCCAGGCTCGCAGCAGATGCTGATGCCGTCACATGTCAGCCCTGTTTCTTCCATGTCGTTGTCTTTTCACTTTTCATAACCCGATGAATCTTTACGTTCCTGTGCAATAGTGTAGAGAGGGGTCAGGGTAGAATAAACCCTCCACCATGTGTGAACCACTATAAAAGGTATTGTATGATGTCATCAGGTGGGCACTGTGCGGTATTATGTGTTCGCTGCTTGGCGCTTATATGTATGCATGGTTTCCTAGCATTGTATGATGGAAGCCATGCAGCATCAATACCCCACATGTCAGATCCGAGCAGCGTTCAGTGGACTGATTTCTAGTGAGCTCTGCAGGGGATACATAAAATGTGCTGCACTACTGCCACCAAAACTCAAAAAACCCTGATAGATAACTGAAACAGAAGTGAACATGGTCTTAGTTAACGTTGTACAATGCTATTACCTGGGCATCATATATACTGTTACTTGGGTACTGTATAGCATGGTTTTAGTTCACAGCATGCAAGCACTAATACAGTATGTAGACATGCTTTGTCAGTACTATGTGTGGCACTGTATGGTTGTATGATTTATACACTATATACACTGTCACAGTTTTGTGATTTGTTCACGACATGGTAGTACTGGTATATATACACGGTTTGTCAGTACTATGAGTGGGACTGTTATCTGGCACTGTATAAGTGTATGATTTATACATTACAAACACTATCATACAACTCGTTTAAAGGATAAAATATATCGCCGCTCACTATGATTAAGGGAACTTCTTCCTGAAACGCGTCAGTCGCTACATATCATGCTACTCCTACTACGATTTTAACTATGTTCTAAATAAAGCTGCAAGCATTGATATGTTTTATCCTTTAAACGAGTTGCTGGATACATTTTTTTCTTCATTGAATTTGGGGTCCTGCCTCAGAACCTTTTTCTGTGCAACCACCTCAACTCAAACAGGTGAGCTGAAATGTTGCTATTTTTTGACAAACACTATCATAGTACTTTTATGTATATATGTTTTTCACAAGGCATCATGGAAAAGGAGCTGAGAAGCTCAAGTGCTCTTTTTTGGATGTAACAAATCCTCAATTTGCTTCTGACTCACAGAGTCCTTAGAAAGCAAAGGGGATATTAGCCAAACCACTATCACTCATCTGCATACAGCTGTTTCGGGGGTTCGCCCCTCATCAGTGCAGAGCAAAGTGTGCTGGTTGACTGGGAGGGAAGCAATGAGTGGCTCAGAAAGGGAAATATCTCTCCTTTGGGAGAGCACCACATAGGTGTGTGGAGATTTGAAATTGCCTTTTTGCACTCCACTAGGCATCTGCATATCACAAAGCCTAATGGGAAAGGAGCTGAGAAGCTCGAGGGCCCTCTATTGGATGTAACAAATCTTCAATTTGCTTCCGACTTACGAGTCCTTAGAAAGCAAAGGGGATATTAGTCACTTTGCCATGTGTGTCAATTAACAGTGTCCTACCTATTCCTAGATATCCCCTCTTGTATGGGCTCATTTAGCTCCCCAGGTCCTATAGCTACAGACCTGTTCAATCTCTGATGATAGGCTGCCAGCATGGTCGCTATAGCTACAGACCTGGCTTCTACTGCGCTAGTAGAAGTCAGTAAACACGCCCCTGAATTCAAAGTGAAACCAAGAAAACAGGACTGAGATAAGATGAATCAATGTAGTGAGACAACCCCTTCAAAGTGGTTGTCTCATGACATCGATTGATATTAGTCATGTTTTCTCAGTTTCATGATTGAATTCAGTGTTTATTGGCTACTACTGGCCTGCAGTGACGAGCTGCTGAGGATACCAGGTCTGTAGCTATAGCAACCAGCACTGGCAGCCTATCATGAGAGATCGAACAGGTCTGTAGCTATAGCGACCGCAGGAGCCGATGCAGCCCATACAAGAGGGGATATCTAGGAATAGGTAGGACACTGTTAATGGACACATATTGCAAAGTGACTTGTTTCTGACAGATCTTTAACATAAAAAGCAATCTTTGTAGTGAGCCCCTTTAAGTCTAAGGTCTGATATGAAACCACACCCACAAAAGATTGTCAGTGTAACAGCGATATTACCAACAAACTCATGTGGGCTTTGTGGTCGCTACCAGACAGTCAGTCTCTAAAAAACATAAACTGTAGTCCTATATCTTCTGACAATTTCTGATCCAGCCACCATTGGTATCCACTTTGAATCAGTTAACCATTTGCAATTATTTCCCATTAGAAGATCAGGCTGCCACATGGGGACCCATAGCAAATATTTGACATTTCTACTTCACAGTTCTCAGCGAACCTTGTTATGCCTGTTTTCTATGAGGTTTACATATGAAATTGTTAATTTCCTTAGGTGCACCTGCTAATATATGGCCGGCAGCTTGTAAGTGGGATCAAGACTGATCATGTGTCATGAATACAAATGGAAAAATGTTTAAATGTACAATAATGATTATGAGAAAGCGTGTTCAAACTTGCTCAAACTGGATGTAGGCACAAAAGACATTCATATTACTATATACACATGATATACAGGTGGCATGTTACTCACTACATTACCCCAAGGACCATTATACAGAAAGTCAGCGGCATATGGTAACACAGTCACTGTTCTACATAAAAACAAGTGTTTACATTTGCATTCATGATGGATGATGACCAGTTCTGGACGCATTTCTTACCTATTTCAGATGCTCTCCAGTCAAAGTCTTAAAATACAGAGGTATCTGCAATTAGCCCCAATATCCCACTGCCCATATGTTACACTTTTAGGTCCAGTTTACGTTTCAGATTTGACATGGATGTCGGCGGCATTTCTGTTCCGCTGACCATCCACATCCCATTGACATGCAAAGGAATATTATCACTGCCGCAAAAAAAGGCAACACGCTACCTACTTCAAATAATCTGCGGCTTTGTGCGACTCTGCGGCAGAAATCTGAGGGTCTAACTCACATTGGGTATATTAGAGACATGTGACCTTACCTTCAAAGGTCAGGGGTCAGGAAAGCTGAGACAGGAGGAGTTGCTTGGTAGGATTCTCATACTGTAATACTTCAGCCGTCTGTGTGCATGCCTGTGACAAAGGGAGAAGAAAATTGTGGTCACTGGTAACGTGATATGCAGCTCTGCAGGGGAGAGAAATAAATATCAGGAATCCACCTGAGAGAGTCATTACTTCATTTACCAAGCACAGAAATGCGACCACGGAGTTCCCTCCAGGGGTGGACACTAGACATGTGCAACCTGTGAAGCAGGACCCTGTAGGTAAGGAGGCCCCCCACCTTAAAGTCAGACTCCTACAAATCAGGGCTGTGGAGTGGAAGCCAAAACCCCCCTCCGATCTCAATTTTTCCCAAACCTCGACTCCGATCCTCATACCGGCGCATGTTTAAGTGATAACCTTACTGTAGTAAAATGGTAACATGGGGCTGTTTATCACCTTATGATACAATAATCAAGCTATTTAGGTAGAACAGACACTGAAAGCAAAAGGGTAACAATTTTTGATCTTTGTTGTGTAGAAGAGACCGGGGTCGGGATTTTGATAAGTTTATGATTGAATTGTTTCCCAGAGCCAAAAAGGATTCAGGCAGGTTTAAAAACAAAAAAGGGGTTTACCAAATACTAACAAAAAAATTAAAAATTAACTTTTTGTTTTTTGGGGAAAGCAAAACAGAAAAAACAAGGCTTTTACTGCCCAAGATGCTGCAGAATAAGCAGATGCTAAAATACTTGCAAGTCAAAATTTTTTTATAAGAGGGGTTTAAGATGACTGTATAAAAAATTTTCTTTTTGGAAATGCCCAAACTAACGGGGACCAATTTATTTATTTTTTGGGAATGGTTTCCTTTTTTATGACGATTTCTGATCCTGCAAAATAGCCCCCAACCCCCCCCCACGACTCTGACTCCCCCACCCCTGTTAAAATGTAAAAGACTGGGGGGAAACTTAGTTAAGGGACTTCTATAGCTCCCCAAAATACTGGAGGACTGCTAAAGAGACTTTAAAACCCCTTCCCGCCGGAGCCAGTTTTGGCTCCTGACAGACCCCTATTTTTGAAATCTGTCATGTGTCACTTTATGTGAGAATAATTTTTTGGGAATTTTAACCTATCCATGTGTTTCAGAGATTGTTTTCTCGTGAAACATTGTGTTTTTAAGATAGTAAGAAATTTTGGCCCAAAAAAATGTTTGTTTATTTGTGAAAAAATATCAAAAAATCGGGGAAAAAATTTAAAAAAATCTACCAATTTTAAATTCAAAAATTTCTGCATTTTAAGACAGATAGTTATTCCACTCAAAATAGTTTATAACTGGCTTCTCCCCTTGGGTTGCTGTATTTTGGGGCATCATTTTTTTAAATGTTTTTTTTTTTTTTCGCCCATTGGGGGGCTTAGAAATTTAGTGGGAAAATTTTTAAAATTTTTTCAAAAAAAATTTGAAATTTTTCATTTTTTAGAAAACCCCGTCCATTTTCTAACGTGTTTTTGTTTGGGCCTTTTATGTTGGGATCCCCCCATAAATGCCCCCCATCTAAAAAAAATTTTACACCCCTTAAAGTATTAAAAAACCGAATTTTAAAAGGGAAGTTTTTTAACCCCAATTAGGTGTTTCACGGGAAATTTAAAAGCAAGTGGAAGTAAAAATTTAAAAATTTTCACTTTTTTTGCGGGTTTTTTAAATTTTTTACATTGTTCACAAGAATACGGTAAATGTGATGGGGGAAATAAAATTTAAAAATTGTTTCCCCCAGATTCTGCCTTTTTTTCGAGAAAAACCCATATGGGGCCTAGTGAAATTTTTTGGGGCTAAAACCACAACCCCCCGGGGGGAAATAGGAGGAGCCCCTACGGGAATCTGGAGTCTCATTTTCATTACCATTTTATTTGGGGGGCCTTTTTCAGGTTTGCGGACACCCTAGGTTTCCCAAAAAATTTAAAAAACGCCCCAAAAAAATACCCCATTTTGGAAAATACCCCCCTTAAAGGGGAATATACCCAGGGGTGTAGTGGCATATGCCCCCAAAAGGTGTGTCCCAAAAAAATTTTAGCGTTGGGCTGTAAAAATGTAAAACATTTTTTTTTCCAATAATCTGCAATTTTAGCTGAAAAATTTTTTAATTTTTTAAAGGAATCCTGGAAAAAAAGCCCCCAAAAAAACCTTGTTACACAATTTTTTCCCAAATTTCGGCAATCCCCTACATGGGGGTTTTAATCTGCTGTTTGGGCGCAGGGGCGGGGGGTTAAAAGGGGAAAGGGAGCGCTACTTGGCTTTTGGAATGCAGTTTTTGGTGGGGCCATGTCGATTTTACAAACCCCCCAAAGAAAACCAAAACAGGGGGAAACCTTCCATAAGTAAAACCTTTTTTGGATTCAGCACCCCTAAAAGAATCATAAAGGGGTGTATTGTACATTTTGGTCCCACAGGTTTTAAAAAAAAAAATTGTTTTTTTTTTGCATTGGGCTAGGGAAAATGGGGGAAAAAAAACGAAATTTTCCGCCTTTGTTTTTTGAGCTTAAAATTTTTAAACCCTTCGGCCCTTGGGAGTGTAAAAAGACAGGATTTCTTTACTATGGGGGTCGGTTAAAAGGGGAATGGTATAGATTTTATATCGTTTTTTTTTTTTTGGTTTTTTTATTTTACACAATTTGAAAAAAGGGCTATAAAAAAAAAATTTTCGTTTTTATGTGGGTTTGTTTTTGATAGCCATAACGTTTTCAGTTTTCTGTATACGGGGAAAGATTCTGGGTTGGGGTTTTTGGGGGGGATGAGTTAAGTTTTTATTAGTACCATTATGGGGGGGATATGCCGCTTTTTATCACTTTTTTTTAAAGGTTTTTTTTGGGGGCATTTTTTAACCAAAATTTCACCCCCTTTTTGGTAGTGTTTTTTATTTTTATTTTTTAACAGCGGTCAAACCCCGTATAACTGACATTCTGTATTTTCTTTATCAGGTCGATTCGATTACAGCGGGTATCCCAATTTTTTATATTTTTTTTTTTTTTTTTTACTGCCCTTTTTCCAATTTTAAAAAACTTTTTTCAAAAAAGGAAAAAACGTTTTTCATGCCTAGTCTGGGCCTTTTTTTTTTTATTTTTTTGTGAAGGGGCTGTTTTAGGGGCCTTTTTTTTTTGCGGGGAAAAGTTGACTTTTTTATTGGTATAAATTTTTGGGGGGGGAAAAAAAATTTTTGATCAGTTTTTTAAAACCCTTTTTTTGGGAAAGGGGGAAAGGGTGAAGAAAATACTGCAATCCCAGTAGTGTTTTTTTATTTTTTTTTTTTTTTTTTTTTAAAAAGCGCCCCACGGTGCCGTATCCATGACCCCGTTAGCTTTAATCCCCTGGGGCGTTTCGGGTTATGGCGATACCCCATTTATTTTGTTTTTTAAATTTTGAAGCACTTTTTAAAAAAAAAAAAAAGGTTTTTATTGTGTTTTAAAAAAAATTTTATGCATCGCGTCTTTTGAGAGCCCTAACTTTTTTATTTTTCCAATACAGAGGGCGTGTAGGACTTTTTTTTTTTTCGGGATGAATGAAGTTTTTAAATTGGGGACAACTTTTTGGGGTCTATATGGGAAATTTTTTATGCTTTTTATTAATTTTTTTGTGGGTGCAGGGGTGTACAAAAAACGCAATTCTGGACTGTTTTTTGTTTTGTTTTTTTTGGCGTTTACCGTAGGGTTAAAACATGGGAAAAATTTATCGGGTGGGGCGTTACGACGCGGCGATACCAAATATGGGTACTTTATTTTTTTTTTGATCTTTTTTTTGGGGGGTTTTGGGGTTTGTAAAGGGGAAAAGGGCGGGGTTTTACGTTTTTTTTTTATTTTTTGTGGTTTTTGTTTTATTTTTTTTCACTTTTTTACATTTTTTTTTACTTTTTTCACTTTTTTTTTACTTTATTTTTTTAACAGCAATCTGATGGTTGCTGTTTTGAATTTCAGACCAGTGCACAGTTTTTAGTACTGTTTTATGGTTGCCATGACAAAGCCTGTAAAAATGCCCCCCAATTCATTGCGGGCATGGTACGTCACTGATGGGCCCGGGATGTGGTTCACTTCCCGGGGGGGCATCGGGGAGGAGGGTTGGTGCCGCACTACAGGGCCCGGGGCCGAGGGAGCCCGGCGGAGGGGCTCACTCCTCCTGCCTCGGCTTTTTATTTGCAGCCATGACAGGGGTGCGGTTTTAAAGGGGCGGTTTAAAAAAAAAACCCGCGGCCGGAAACCCTCCGGGCCGGGGGGGGATACGGCATGCGGCCCGCGGGGAAAATTTTCCGCTGGTTCCCCTGTTGGATCGTGCGTGGGGGTCGCCCGCAAAAACCCGCGCGATCGCCAGGGGTATGGATACGTCCCTTTGGGGGAAGCACTTCCGCTAGGGCGTATCCCTTTCGGGCCCCATGTCGGGGAAAGGGGGAAGGGGGGTAAGATCTATGACCACCCCTGGTTTTTCTTTAATTGGCAAATTGTGGGGGGGGAAAACCCAAAGTATTGTGGGACAAGCTCCCCCCCCTTTCAGACTCGTGATATTCAACGGGGTTGCCCTACCAGGGCATAAAAAGGGGTACTGCACTTTCCCCCCTTCCCTTAATATGGGAGTTATGGACCAGAAAGCATAACTGTTCTGTAATTCTTATAGAATAGGAAGAGCCACGCTTGTCCCCCTTTGTTCATTCCAAGGGCCGTTTTGGAAAACCCCTTTTTTTTTGTTCACACGGCTTTTTTTGGATGTGATTTTTCAGCTAAAAAAAAAAACAGCACCAAAACTTTCCCTGAAATATCTTTTAAAAGAGGTTTTTAGATGCGTTTTTGGCCTGAAACGCGTTAAACGTTTGCGTGTTGCTCTGTGTCTTTTACTTCAGACATGTGGAATAAAGTTCCTTTTATTTTGGAGGACGGGGACAATTCCCTATTTTTGATGATTTTTGGTGCTTTTTTGACAATTTTGGACGTTGTTTGGTTTGGGTTTTCAAATGTTTTAAAACCCGCAAATTAATAACCAGGCAAAAACCGCAGCGAAAAAATTTAAAAAAAAACAGCGGAAACAAAGCGTTAAAAAGCAAAAAGGGTTTTTGGGGCGGGGTTTTGAAGCTTTCCATTGATTCCTATGAGGATTTTCAACACTGAAAACGCTTCAAGAATTTACATGATGCTTCTTTTTCAGCACCTACAACAGCTACCAAAAAAAAGATGAAACCGCGTAAAACCTTGTATGGAACAAAAAAAGTTGTTTTACATATGAATCAAAGAAAAAGAACTGGGAGCATTTTGAAGGGGTTTTTTTAATGATATTCTGGGAGCGGAAACTCTCCGAAAACAGCGTCAAAATCAGCTGTGTGAACATACCATAACGCTACTACAGGTGAAAGCTTCAGAGACAGGATACTCTTTCATCTTATTGGTGCTTCTAAGCCCATTCACTAATAAATATCATGTTGTGGGGTTATTTTTAACAACCTTATCTCTCTGACCAACCCAAGCCCACATATGCAGTTTTTTTTTAAGTAATTCCTAATCTACTTCCTCTGAAGATTGCAATGAGCCGTGAATGAGTAAGCTGATGGTGGGATCCTTATCACATTTATTTATTTCAACTCTTCCCATTGCAGATTCCATTGCCTTAGGAGATATGACTCTGTTAGATCTTGGGAAATTAAGGCTCGTTCACTTTTTCCGTCCCCCTACGTGTTACCCATTGTGGTTTACCAGGCAGATACAGAAACACTATCCAAACGGTAAAAAAGGCAAACATAATCACAGCAGTGCTTATTATATTCTAGTGAGCCGTTAGGGGATGTTCACATGGTGTTTTTTAGATGCATGGTTGGATCTGTGTCTCAGACCCAAACCCGCATCTAACAATGTGCAGTGTGATTACATTGCTTTCTATATAAAACCTGCATCTAACAATGTGCAGTGTGATTACATTGCTTTCTATATAAACCTGCATCTAACAATGTGCAGTGTGATTACATTGCTTTCTATATAAAACCTGCATCTAACAATGTGCAGTGTGATTACATTGCTTTCTATATAAAACCTGCATCTAACAATGTGCAGTGTGATTACATTGCTTTCATATAAAACCCGCATCTAACAATGTGCAGTGTGATTGTCATTGCTTTCAATGTAAAACACGCATCTAACTATGTGCAGTGTGATTACATTGCTTTCTATGTAAAACACGCATCTAACAATGTGCAGTGTGATTACATTGCTTTCAATATAAAACCTGCATCTAACAATGTGCAGTGTGATTACATTGCTTTCACTGTAAAACCCGCATCTAACAATGTGCAGTGTGATTACATTGCTTTCTATATAAAACCTGCATCTAACAATGTGCAGTGTGATTACATTGCTTTCAATATAAAACCTGCATCTAACAATGTGCAGTGTGATTACATTGCTTTCAATATAAAACCTGCATCTAACAATGTGCAGTGTGATTACATTGCTTTCATATAAAAACCGCATCTAACAATGTGCAGTGTGTTTACATTGCTTTCAATATAAAACCTGCATCTAACAATGTGCAGTGTGATTACATTGCTTTCACTATAAAACCTGCATCTAACAATGTGCAGTGTGATTACATTGCTTTCTATATAAAACCCGCATCTAACAATGTGCAGTGTGATTACATTGCTTTCAATATAAAACCTGCATCTAACAATGTGCAGTGTGATTACATTGCTTTCTATATAAAACCTGCATCTAACAATGTGCAGTGTGATTACATTGCTTTCAATAAAACCTGCATCTAACAATGTGCAGTGTGATTACATTGCTTTCTATATAAAACCTGCATCTAACAATGTGCAGTGTGATTACATTGCTTTCTATATAAACCTGCATCTAACAATGTGCAGTGTGATTACATTGCTTTCTATATAAAACCTGCATCTAACAATGTGCAGTGTGATTACATTGCTTTCAATATAAAACCCGCATCTAACAATGTGCAGTGTGATTACATTGCTTTCTATTTAAAACCTGCATCTAACAAAGTGCAGTGTGATTACATTGCTTTCATATAAAACCTGCATCTAACAATGTGCAGAGTGATTTCATTGCTTTAACTATACAACCTGCATCTAACAATGTGCAGTGTGATTACATTGCTTTCAATATAAAACCCGCATCTAACAATGTGCAGTGTGATTACATTGCTTTCACAATAAAACCTGCCTCTAACAATGTGCAGTGTGAGTACATTGCTTTCAATGTAAAACCCGCATCTAACAATGTGCAGTGTGATTACATTGCTTTCAATGTAAAACCCGCATCTAACAATGTGCAGTGTGATTACATTGCTTTCAATGTAAAACATGCATCTCAACGGTGTCAGTGTGATTACATTGCTTTTTATCTAAAAATTCGCATCTAACAGAGTGCAGTTATTACATTGCTTTCTCATGCTCAAAACCCGCACCCTAACACTAGTGCAGTTGTTAATGCTTTCAATTTTAACCTCGCAATCTAACAATGTGCAGTGTGATTACATTGCTTTCAACATTAAACCCGCATCAAAACAATGTGCAGTGTGATTACATTGCTTTCAATATAAAACCTGCATCCTAACAATGTGCAGGGGTGTTTACATTGCTTTCACTGTAAAACCCGCATCTACAATGTGCAGTGTGATTACATTGCTTTCATATAAAACCCGCATCAAACATGTGCAGGTGATTACATTGCTTTCTATTTAAAACCCCGCATTACAATGTGCAGTGTGATTACATTGCTTTCAATATAAAACCTCCATCTAACAATGTGCAGTGTGATTACATTGGTTTTCAATATAAACCTGCTTTTTAAAAATTTGTGCAGTGTGTTTACATTGCTATCAATTAAACCCGATCAAACAATTGTGCATGTGTTACTTGCTTTCAATATTAAAACCCCCTTAACAATGTGCAGTGTGATTACATTGCTTTCAATATAAAACCTGCCTCTAACAATGTGCAGTGTGATTACATTGCTTTCAATATAAAACCCGCATCTAACAATGTGCAGTGTGATTACATTGCTTTCAATGTAAAACACGCATCGGGGTTCAGACGGCTGATCACTGATACGTGTTTACTTGCGTCTTTCTGATGCGTCTTTTGGATCCGTTCAAATAATTTTTATGTCAGTTCTTAATCCGTTTGACGCAGCAGGAGCCTTATTTAATACTATAAGGTGCGTTTCTGCTGCAGCCAAAACGCATCCATACACGTACCGTACTTTGGGTATGTTTTTGGATGCGATTTACTCAGCGAAAACGGATTGAAAAATCTTGACAGCGCAGCAGATTATCTCTAAGGCTGTGTCCCCACGGCAGCGGACAAATACCGGTCGGTTTACCTGACCGGTATTTGTCCTGCTTTGCGGCCGTCCCCATGGCTGTAGGGGGAGGGGGGGGCGGCTTTTCTCCGCGATGAGCAGAGAACAGCCCTCCCCCATTGATGTGTTCATATTCCGTCCAGAAACCGGGCAGAAGAATGAACATGCTCAATGTTTTTTGAAAGGTCCGCGGGTGCAAAAACCGCCGGGCGGAAAACCCGTGCAGTCGGGACTGCTGCACGGGTTTTCTACAGAGCACCATTGTGCTCATTTTCGGCCGTTTTTTCAGGCGGTCTGAAAAACCGGACGAAAACCCGTGCCGTGGGGACATGCCCTAATAAGACTACAGATAAAGCCATGCTTTTCAGTTCTCACAGCACATGTACCTTTTGATTAGTGACGCTAATCTTGTTAGATATAATTAGTTTGCTTCAATCTCAGTCTGTCAGTGGAGTGACGTCACTCCCTGCTCTCAGCTAATAAGATAACAGACATTTAGAATACTAAAACCGCCGAAGATACGATCATTTTTCTACGCTGTGTGGACATAGCCTTAAATAACCATTTACAACAAACTCATATTAATACTTTGAAGCTGTATACAATGTTATTATAATGTAGATCCAATCTGATGTCAATCTTGTGATCCGGAATGGAATATTCCTTTAGAGCAGTTTATTGAAATAAACGAATACAACCAGCTTCCAAGCTGCTCTGAGGGGAGCTTTACCAGGCAAATGAGGAGATCCGTCTTATCTTTTTTTTAAAAAAATTATTTTTCATTTATTTCAAACTCTTTAAAATCTTCATGTTAGGAATACAAGAACGAGGTGGGTAATATGCAGTTATAACGACAAGCATGTAGTCATGGGTTCAACCGAGCTAGACGAACTTACGCGTTTCGGGAATGGCGTCTCCCTTACTCATGGTTATTAGATACTGCTCTGGTCATGGCCGGAAATCACCCCAATATATAACGGAAAAAGAACCGGTCATGTGATCAAATGCATACATTGTATATAAAACATTAAACATGTGACATAATGACTAATAAAAACGAATGATGTGTGCTAAAAAGAACCCATGTATTGTTTAGAAATATTGTTTCCAAATGTATAAGGGAGTTAAACGCTGACCGACAGTAACAAGGAAAAGATACGGGCTCAATACTGATAGGTGATATCCTGTCTGACATTAAGACCCAGAGGAGACCTGGTGGATAAATGAAAAATCCACCAGGCCTCCCTGGATAAAAGCTTTTTGCCCAAGTCTCCACCCCTAAGTGGGCGTATGACCTTTTCAATGCCACAAACTGTGAGTTCTGAGACATCCCCAGCATGCTCCTCGGCCAAAGGTGACAGTTTAAAAATGCTAAGAATTTTAAAAATGCTAATCCGTGGACAGGCGGCGCATCTAAGATAATGCTTCTGATTTATCTCAACTTTCAGAGGACGCAGTTAGTACAAGCACTACTACACTACTGGTGTCTCTTGCCTTAATGGGATTCCAGAAGGTTATGTATCAGTACTAGGGAGAGAAACAAAGGAGTCGTCCAAAATTAGGTTTGTACCCTCTAATCCCGCTACTCAACATATACTCTCATCCCCATCCAATTGTAGTGAAAACTTTGACTGGGACTTTATTTTCAACCGTATTAAGTAGATTTATCACCACTATAATAAATCTGGAACATTTTTAGACTGTCCAGTCGAAGTTTACACTATGGGCAGCATGTATGAATTTTGCCGTTTAAACACCAATATTCATGCGCACAATATTAGTGTAGAATGCGCCTGATTTATGAACTCGCTCTACAGCGGGTCATAAATCAGGCACATTCTAGAGCTAGAGCGACATTTCTGGCTCAGGTAAACCACTTTGAAAGTGCTCTACCTGTTCCAGCAGTAATTCGCCTAGAAATGCCGTACTGAAGCTATAACTCTATAGCTTCGTACGGTTGTAGTGCGCCCCGCCTCCCGCACACCCCCCAAAATCAGGCGTATTACAAAGTGCCACTTGCGCTCTGTAATGCACCTGATACTGGCGTACGCATTACACTAAAGCAAATGGGGCTGCGCCTGATGTCGGGCTGAAAATATGCCAGACTTCTGGAGCAGCCCCGTTCATTCAAGCTGTCGTAAGTGTTGGACAGTATTAATACATCTGCCCCAATGTGCTATATCACAATGTAATGTCTGAGGTTTTCCACGTGACTGCAGATGACCTTATCTCATGATGGCCAAAACAATTAATTTAATGAGTAACTCCCCATGACTATATCTGCATACCCCTGCCTCATTATGAAATATCTGGTTATAAGGACACTTTCCGCACATTTCCTCCACTATCTGCATTCATTCCACAGCTCGGTGAGGCACCTATAACAAGTCTGTGTGGTATATATAGACAGTCTACTGTATAACAGATAAAACCTTTTTATGCCGGCCCCAGAGACTGTCATTACTCGCGGCGCGTATTCGCTGCAAGTAATTGATATGTCACTTATCTCCCCAGGCGTACACTACGATCGTATTATATGCACGGGGAGAGGAGGCGTAATCCATAGCTCTCTATGAGAACTGTGGATTACCGTAATTTCGGTGCACATCTCGCTCGTATTAGAGCACAAATACGACGCAAAATGCGTGCCGAAATTTGACCGCGTGAACATACCCTTAGTAGTTACAAGTATTAAAATTCTGGTCACCCCAGTAAAAAGCTATATGGCGGCTCAGCAACCGGAGCTCCTGTATTACATAATATAAGGAAGTGATAAATGCTACTGCATATAATACAGTTTTCTTAGGAGTCTGTGACAGCAGCACAACTCAGCATCTAATTTAGGGATGACATTTAGAAGAATGACTTGCTGCCATGTCCGTGCCATCGCCATGTTAAAGAGTTGAGGTGGTTCCCAAGTAACATGAGTCATTGCCCCAGCTTTTGTCTTTGGCAGGAAACACAGCATCCAAAAGACGTGAAATATACTGGAAGGAAAAGCAATGGGAGTAGCAAATTCAACGTGTCCTATTTGGACAGGATTGCTTCTCAGGGCCAGTTCTTTTCTAAAGTCTCTCCAATGCAATGTGAAACTACTGTAAGTAAAACTGTATTTTGAAGGATCTGTCTATTCTAATAGATAAGTAGCTTTTTTCAGCATTAAGCCAAATTCAGAACTAATGCTAAAAAGATGAAGTATTGCCTATCATTAATGAAAATGGACAGTCCCCCTCGATATGCCCTGTTAATGGATGTGCATGTCAAAAAAGGGATCCCGCGTAACTGGCCGGGCTGCAAACAGTGGCTCCTGTCCTGGAGGTACAAGAAAATGTGAACCTGACCACGGCTGGTGGCTCCAGCAGCCAGACCTGCCACGATCAGCAGATGTCCAGTAGGTAACTTGAAGCTGTAACATACCCTGTGCCATTTATAGGAGTGATGCCTGCTACAAGAACAGTTTGGCAAAGTTATTGTAAAAGATACTCAAAAATGAAGTGCCATCCCTTATTCATAGAGGTCCTCATGATGGGACAGAAGCATCCAGATGGGTTATGTCTAGGTGCTTTCTGTACCAATAGCTGGCCATCCCTTATTCATAGAGGTCCTCATGATGGGTCAGAAGCATCCAGATGGGTTATGTCTAGGTGCTTTCTGTACCAATAGCTGGCCATCCCTTATTCATAGAAGTCCTCATGATGGCACAGAAGCATCCAGATGGGTTATGTCTAGGTGCTTTCTTGTGCCAATAGCTGGCCATCCCTTATTCATAGAGGTCCTCATGATGAAACAGACGCATCCAGATGGGTTATGTCTAGGTGCTTTCTTGTACCAATAGCTGGCCATCCCTTATTCATAGAGGTCCTCATGATGAAACAGACGCATCCAGATGGGTTATGTCTAGGTGCTTTCTTGTACCAATAGCTGGCCATCCCTTATTCATAGAGGTCCTCATGATGGGTCAGAAGCATCCAGATGGGTTATGTCTAGGTGCTTTCTGTACCAATAGCTGGCCATCCCTTATTCATAGAGGTCCTCATGATGAAACAGACGCATCCAGATGGGTTATGTCTAGGTGCGTTCTTTACCAATAGCTGGCCATCCCTTATTCATAGAGGTCCTCATGATGAAACAGACGCATCCAGATGGGTTATGTCTAGGTGCGTTCTTTACCAATAGCTGGCCATCTCTTATTCATAGAGGTCATCATGATGGGACAGAAGCATCCAGATGGGTTATGTCTAGGTGCTTTCTTGTACCAATAGCTGGCCATCCGTTATTCATAGAGGTCCTCATGATGGGACAGAAGCATCCAGATGGGCTATGTCTAGGTGCTTTCTTGTACCAATAGCTGGCCATCCCTTGTTCATAGAAGTCCTCATGATGGGACAGAAGCATCCAGATGGGTTATGTCTAGGTGCTTTGTTGTACCAATAGCTGGCCATCCCTTATTCATAGAAGTCCTCATGATGGGACAGAAGCATCCAGATGGGTTATGTCTAGGTGCTTTCTGTACCAATAGCTGGCCATCCCTTATTCATAGAAGTCCTCATGATGGTACAGAAGCATCCAGATGGGTTATGTCTAGGTGCTTTCTTGTGCCAATAGCTGGCCATCCCTTATTCATAGAGGTCCTCATGATGGGACAGAAGCATCCAGATGGGTTATGTCTAGGTGCTTTGTTGTACCAATAGCTGGCCATCCGTTATTCATAAAGGTCCTCATGATGGGACAGAAGCATCCAGATGGGTTATGTCTAGGTGCTTTCTTGTACCAATAGCTGGCCATCCCTTATTCATAGAGGTCCTCATGATGGGACAGAAGCATCCAGATGGGTTATGTCTAGGTGCTTTCTGTACCAAAAGCATGCCAACCCTTATTCATAGAGGTCCTCATGATGAGACAGACGCATCCAGATGGGTTATGTCTAGGTGCTTTCTGTACCAATAGCTGGCCATCCCTTATTCATAGATGTCCACATGAAGAGACAGACACAACCAGAAGGTTTATGTATAGGTGATTTCTGTACCAATAGCTGGCTATCTCTTATTCATAGAGGTCCTCATGATGGGTCAGAAGCTTTCAGATGGGTTATGTCTAGGTGCTTTCTGTACCAATAGCTGGTCATCCCTTATTCATAGAGGTCCTCATGATGGGACAGAAGCATCCAGATGGGTTATGTCTAGGTGCTTTCTTGTACCAATAGCTGGCCATCCCTTATTCATAGAGGTCCTCATGATGGGACAGAAGCATCCAGATGGGTTATGTCCAGGTGCATTCTTGTACCAATAGCTGGCCATCCCTTATTCATAGAGGTCCTCATGCTGGGACAGAAGCATCCAGATGGGTTATGTCCAGGCACTTTCATGTACCAATCACTGGCCATACAAAACAGAAAAGTGATGGTGGATGCCACAATTCCAAAATGTTTGTATTATTTAGAAAAGCAATGACTATACACCCTATTAAGGAGTGATAAGTCCTGACATGAATCACGCACATCCTACTGATATGAATGATACCGTGCAATGCTTAATGTGTCCTTTGGGGGCACTGCAGGGCAATGGAACAAGTAAAGACTATCCAATGTGGGGATACTCTTAATGGGACAATCCTCTCAACACTTCTGACTGACCACTTGAACTTAGTAAGAGAAAGGGCCCATTACTTCAATTTAGCACTACGGCAATAACGGAAGAGTATTCTCTTTGTTAGGCCGGTCTATAGATGCTCTATCCTATGGACAGAGGCACTTTAATGCTATATTATAAAGTTACAAATTTTATTATTTTATTTTACTTTTTGCCGTTAGTTGGTAAAATGACGTCTATCCCATTTGCCCACGGAGGGGTTAAGTGTGACCAGGGGTTGTTTACAGAAGGATGCCTTAACTTGTCCATAGTCATCACAGGCCCTGTCCAAACAAATCCATTTCCTCTTCATCTTTATTTTTCCGCTTTCTTAGAAGCTTGCTTGGCTGACGTTTCTCACTTGCTTTCCTGAGGATGCTTGGTGACATCTTCAGTTTCATTTCCCTGTTATTATAAAACCTCGGCGAGTGGTCCATCTGCTTTCTGTTTTCTCCAGAGCTTCCTGCACCAAGCACTCTGTCGACATCACAAACTTCCGATATTTGGAATCACGAGGTTATGAACTTTTTTTTTTGTCAAGATAAAACCTTGTAGTCATCGTAATGAAATGCAATCCTCAAGGAGGTGAAGCCAGGGCAGATTTCTATAAATACCCTCCTATTTTTGGTCAGCTATATTAAACTCTATTCACCAGGCTTCTGCACACCATTGAGATCCAAGGTGCCGTTGAAGGACTCCATTTACTAACAGTAATAAAAAAATAATGAAATCTATTACTGCATCCAGGCTATGGCAGTGAGAAGCACTGCATGTTAGGGCAGTCACTCCACTTAGACCCTTCTCAACGGTTAATACAATATAGAATAAGCAGCCAAATTTTTGGATCTCGAGAGCGCGTTTTTTGAGAGTTTCTTTTTGTCACAATTACATCATAGTGTCAATCAGCTGCCTCTAAGGCAAGTAAGATATTGGCGTGTATTAAAAGAGGCCTGGACTCGTGGGGCAAGGATGTAATTCTACCGCTGTACAAAGCATTGGTGCGGCCTCACTTAGAATATGCTGTTCAGTTCTGGGTTCCAGTTTATAAAAAGGATGTTATGGAGCTAAAGAGAGTACAAAGACGAGCAACCAAACTTATAAGAGAAATGGAGCATCTTAGTTATGAGGAGAGGTTAGCAGAATTTAACTTATTTAGACTTGAGAAAAGATGGCTCTGAGGGGATACGATTAATTTATATAAATATATAAATGGTCCCTAAAAAAAAGTATGGGGAAAAATTATTTCATGTAAAGCCCCCTCAAAAGACATGGGGACATTCCCTTCGACTAGAGAAAAAAGGATTCAATCTCCAGCGGAGAAAAGCGTTCTTCACTGTAAGAACTGTGAATCTGTGGAATAGCTGCCTGAGGAGCTGGTCACAGCAGGAACAGGTGAGGGTTTCAAGAACGGCTTAGATACCTACCTGAAACTAAAGAATATTAATGCGTATGTAGCCATGTAACATTCTGGATCTGGCTGGTGGCAGCTCTAGGGTCAGAGATGGAGTTTCCCCTGGGGCAGACTGGTTCTTGCCTTGTGGGTTTCAGGGCATTCACCAGTGGGGAGACTGGGCTTGAAGTCCTTTTCTCCCTCCCTTCACCCACATTTTCCCCACCCTTGGTTGAGCTTGATTGACACGTGTCTTTTATCAACCGTACTAACTATGTAAAAAGACAGAATGAGTGGGCCACCTTAAAGGGTTACTTTCACCACAATGATAAACTTTAAGCAGGTAGGCAAAGATAAATGAAAACTATTGTAACACAGAGGTGGATTCGCTGGACCACCGCAAGCGATGATAGTTAAGCCACGCCGGGGAGCGGAGTCTAAGTAGCCCCCGGTTTTCACCGGAGCCCGCCGCAAAGCGGGATGGACTTGCTGCGGCGTGAGGCTACCAGGTCGTTACCCCTGACGTGACTTGCTTGCGATGGCGGCCGGGGTAATGCGTGGTACAGAATCGTAATCCAGAGGCGTAGGGCAGGGCAGGCAGCAGAGGTTCGTGGTCAGAGACGGGCAGACGGTCAGGGCAGACGGCGAACAGGCAAGGTCAGGAAACGTAAGCAAGCGGACTGGTACACGGGAAATCAAGACTGAACTCCAATACTCTCTAAACACACCAACGGACTGGCAGGAAGTGCTGGGGGCGTATTCCTTAAATAGAACCAGCGCCCGACAAATGACCAATTATCGGGACTCTGGCCCTTTAAATCTAGAGAAGCCGTCGCGCGTGCCTTAAGCAGTGGGCACGCGTGCGGCGGCCGGGACAGCGTTCACCGGAGCGCGGACGGGTAAGTGACCCGGCGCAGGGGACAGGAGCGCAGAGGGATGGTCGCGGGCAGCCGCGGCACCCGCGCCGGACCCCCTGCGGGCCGGGGGGCAATCGCGGGGGGCAACGGCGCCCGCAACCCCCGTGACAACTATTACCAAATACATTGCGCTTAGATTTTGTTTCCTTTAAGAATTAGAATAATTCCTATCTCCTGCTGGTGTACAAAAGCTTCCCTAGGTTACCTACCACATCTCTCCAACCATTGTGATATCACTTCTTGCTGTGTCTTACCAGCAAAGTTTGTTCCTGTTTCTTAGTGACAAAATGTAACCCTTTATAGCTCTGTAACCTTCTACCTTGCTGTTAAAACCCATACATCACTAGTGTTCGTCAGTTAGGAAGAGCAGAGCTGGAATGTAAGTCATTGCTGCAGAACCACAGCTTGAACAGGAAGTGGGAGTCTGAAGCTGTAGAACAGCCCAGCGGCCCAATAGGAAGTGGGATCCTGAAACTGTCACTGAAAAGTAGGCTCTGTGAAACAGCACGATGACAACACCCCTTCAACTTACTGTTCTAGCCGGAGACAGACAATATTTTGAAGGAAAACAATTGATGGCAAATTAAATACAGCTTCCCTTTGTGCAAGGTATTCAGGAACTTGTCAAACTTCTCTATTAAAAAAAACATGTTAAGAAGCACAGAGCTTGCTGATCAGCACTCACATGTGCTGCATGGATGCTACAGGTGACTATGTTCCTGTGCAGACCAGAATGGCTAAGAGTCTGGCAATGCAGCTAATTTATGCCATGTACCGCTCTGATGCGGATTATGTAAGGCTAGATGACAACTGTAGAGGCAGAAGGTAATGTCAGCAAACAGAACAGACATCCTTTGTAGAAATGGTGTCTTTCACCTGAGGTTGACACAATTTGTGAGCGCTGCCTGGGTTCACACATTGCAGTAATATTGTGTTTAGATTGCATTATGATCGCAGTTTTCTGAACTCATAACTAAATGCGCTATATAGGCAGAAATTTCAGAAAAATGCCGCAAAAAAAATGCAAACTAAACACATTGATTCAATGAGTTTGCCCAGCCTTAGTGTCACCTTGGATATGAATTGAAAAGGGCCGTCATATGTACTTACTCATTTACTTTAAAGGGAACCTGTCACATAGGTTATGCCCCCTTGCTGAGGACAGGACAAGCCAGTGTCAGACCTGCTGTTCCCAGCGCTGTGTCCCTTATTCTGTAAGATGCTGGAGTTTTAGAGCATTTACCCCTCAAATCTTACTCATGAGTATGTGTTAGCCCCGCCCACCAAAAAATATCCCCACCTACATGGCAGTTATTTAAGGTTCTACTTATTACAAGTAATAGGTTTATCAGCTGAGGTGGGCGGGGCTGGCCTCAGGTGGGCGGGATATGAAAAAAACTGATTCTTTTCATGACTTTTCAGGTTAAAGCTGCTGATTTGAGCACTAAATGCTCTAAAACACGGGTGTCAAACTTCGGCCCTCCAGCTGTTGGGAAACTACAACTCCTATCATGCCCACTGTTATAGATTATAAAACTACAGCACCTTACAGAATAAGGGACAGCGCTGGAAACAGCAGGTCTGACACTGGCTTGTGCTGCCCTCAGCAAGGGGGCATAATCTATGTGATAGGTTTTGCCATCTGGGAGAAGGCCGCGTTTCTGCAGTTCACCCCATCAATTTTTATGGGAGTTCTGCAAAATAGCAAAGCAAGTGTGCTTGGATATAGTCCGAGCTCCCACAGAAATAAATTGGAAGAACTGCAGAAGCGTACCATATCCCAGGTCTCTAAAGCCGGCTTGTAGTGAGCTACAAGCTAACTTTAGAGATTACCAGATGGTTAAACCCCTTTAAAATGTTAGGTATATTCACACAGATACTATAACAAAGAAGTTCCTTAGAGAAGTCATCCTCAAAATGTATTCAAGCCAGAAGCATGTATCACATATGTACTGGATAGGTAATAAATCTGTCAATCACTGATAAAACGGCCCACTGGAGTCCTTAACCCAGAAAAGGCAAGGATATAAATGAATAAAATACAAGGTCTACTGGATCTCTTCCAGCTCTACATCAATCTGCTCAGCTCCTGCTGCCTGCAGATCTGATCGTATGATCACTGTGACAGGTTCCCTTTAAAGGGAATCTGTCGCCAATTTTTTTTTTCTTTTACTTATTAAATCAAGCCCCTGATCCATATGCTTTTCCTCTCATTTGCTTTTATTTCCTGATTGTAGATTTCTCTATTCGGCCGTCTATATATGATTGTGGGGAAGACATTCTTGCTTGCACTGCTTAAACAGCAGTCAGAGAGATGCTTTACAAAAGCTTCATGCCCATAGGATTCTTAAGACAGTTTCTGTCCCATAGACTTGTATAGGAGCGTTTTCACTGTGCAGGGAGGAGAGGGGGAGCTGTGACATCTCCTCTTGTGACTGGTGGATCCTGTGTTATCTGTACACAATGGGGTCTCCTTTCAGCTTGACCCTCTTTGTGCTGATAATGAGCACACTGCTGAAAAGCTCTCTAAACAGAGCAGGAAGTGTCAGACGATTATTAGGCCTAGTGGCCAAAGTGGAAACTGCAGGACTTAGGAATTATTTAAAAAATATTGAAAGTAATATGCAAAATAAAAAATAACCAAAAATTCCTAAAAAATGTGTTTAACCTAAAAATGTGAGTTAAACAATAAGTCATTTATTGATGACACGTTCCCTTTAAAGCTGCAAGTCTACACTTCCACATTGATGGCTTAATTTAAGATCCATTGTGGTGGTAAATGAAGGTGAAATAAAGAACAGTGTGTCGCTGACCTAATACCTATAGTCCAATTTACATCTATAAGCTCAGTGCAGGAAAGTGTATAGGTTACACCCATCACTGTGCAGTATAAAGAGTCTGCAGTTCTGTACTACTCAAATGCCTCATTGTATGCTTCATTACAAATGCTGAATAGATTTTAATTGCTAAAGGCTAAATCAGAATGAGGTAGGTATAAAATAACTAGGCAGATAAACAGTCTTGTGTAACGCATAGCTGATAGGCAGGAAAACCTGCTTCATGGTTTTACAGAAAAGCATGATTAACACTTCACTTGCCAGTAACGTGCCATGCATTTGAAAGCAAAGGTCAATAGTCACCCATAGAAAGGTCCTATGCACAGAGCCTTTAATATGAGCATAAGCCATTCTGTATACCGCTATGTGCGCCTCTGAATGGCACTACAATATAGCAAACAATAGCACAGGCCATTGTTTTCTTCTTACAAATTCCCTTTGAGTAAGGAGATACAATACAGGTTTATAATCTCCGTTAGGCCCCAAATCATACTGTAGATCCATGAAATGCAGATCCATAATAGGTCTGTAAGTGTAATTACCCAACCAAAGAAACACTGGGTTCAGCTCTAACTGATTACTGCAATATCAAGAGTGGATGAAGAGGTTAAAGTCCTAACTGCGCCTAAAAAATACTAACATAAGAAAGATGATCACTCTAAGCAAAGGTCCACACAGCAAAGTCAAAATACAGTCAGAAACCCAACAGAATTTTTTATTTTTTTTTAAAAGGTTTTATTTATAGAATTTTACAATTTTAACCTAACGAACATCAGTTTCACACATTACACCAAGGCATTGCAGTGAGATTCGGTCCCAAATACATACAGTTCCACATGCAATAATCATCAAAATGATGTTTACATACTGTTCCACAATATTACTTGAAAACGACCACATGTGAGTCATACTGCATTATTTGGTCTAGGTATAGTACTGCTGCAAGAGAACATTGGTAAAGAAACAATAAGAGATATGCGCCAAGTCTTGCTGAGACCGACGGTATTTTAACTGTGCTGCACCGTCGGTTTTGTGCGTAAAACCAGAGGTCGGATTCCCGGAGGCCCAGTACATTAAGGCTGTGGGAATTCAATGTCATTCCCGTGGAATATACAACATGCTCTATATTCCGCCACACAATTTTCATTTTTGGTTTCTTTCAGTAAAAAATCTGTGCATGCACCTCACTAGCATATGTAAGAGCAGTAGAGAACACGTAGCACGGCACTGTACTGTAGAGAGGCGCTATAAACCACCAATCACTGCATGCACCTCACTAATACATGTAAGAGCAGTGACAGGGACTATAGTAGCATACGCTGCACTCACTACTGTAGAGAGGCGCTATAGATCACCAATCACTGCATGCACCTCACTAATACATGTAAGAGCAGTACAGGACATGTAGTACCGCACTGTACTGTAGAGAGGCGCTATAGACCACCAATCACTGCATGCACCTCACTAATACATGTAAGAGCAGTACAGGACATGTAGTACCGCACTGTACTGTAGAGAGGCGCTATAAATCACCAATCACTGCTTTCACCTCACTAATAATGTAAGAGCAGGTACAGGACATGTTACCGCCTTACTGTAAAGGCTACTAAGACCACCAATCACTGATGCACCACTAATACATGAAGAGAGTGGGCATGTAGACGCACTGTACTTAAGAGGGTATAACCACAACACGCATCCTCACTAAACAGTAAGCTTACAACATGTATACCGCACTGTAGAGGGCGTATAGAACCCAATCACTGCATGAAACCCCACTAATACATGTAAGAGCAGTACAGGACATGTAGTACCGCACTGTACTGTAGAGAGGCGCTATTTGACCGCCAATCACTGAAAGCACCTCACTAATACATGAAAAAAGCAGTACAGGACATGTAGTACCGACTGTACTGTAGAGAGGCGCTATAAACCACCAATCACTGCATGCACCTCACTAATACATGTAAGAGCAGTACAGGACATGTAGTACCGCACTGTAGAGAGGCGCTATAGATCACCAATCACTGCATGCACCTCACTAATACATGAAAGAGCAGGACAGGACATGTAGTACCGCACTGAACTGCAGAGAGGTGCTATAGACCACCAATCACTGCATGCACCTCACTAATACATGTAAGAGCAGTACAGGACATGTAGTACCGCACTGTAGAGAGGCGCTATAGACCATCAATCACTGCACGCACCTCACTAATACATGTAAGAGCAGTACAGGACATGTAGTACCGCAGTGTACTGTAGAGAGGCGCTATAGACCACCAATCACTGCATGTACCTCACTAATACACAAGAGCAGTACAGGACATGTAGTACCACACTGTACTGTAGAGAGGAGCTATAGACCAGCAATCACTACATGCACCTCACTAATACATGTGATAGCAGTACAGGACATGTAGTACTGCACTGTACTGTAGATGCTCTATAAACCACCAATCACTGCATGCACCTCACTAATACATGTAGGAGTAATACAGGACATGTAGTACCACATTTTACTGTAGAGAGGCGCTATAAACCACCAATCACTGCATGCACCTCACTAATACATGTAAGAGCAGTACAGGACATGTAGTACCGCACTGTACTGTAGAGAGGCGCTACTGGACCACCAATCACTGCATGTACCTCACTAATACATGTAAGAGCAGTACAGGACATGTAGTACCGCACTGTACTGTAGAGAGGAGCTATAGACCACCAATCACTGCATGTGCCTCACTAATACATGTAAGAGCAGTACAGGACATGTAGTACCACACTGTACTGTAGAGAGGCACTTTAGACTGCCAATTGCTTCATGCACTTCACTAATACATGTAAGAGCAGTACAGGACATGTAGTACTGCACCGTACTGTCGGGAGGCAGTACTAGACCGCCAATCACTGCATGAACCTCACTAATACATGTAAGAGCAGTACAGGACATGTAGCAACGCACTGTACTGTAGAGAGGCGCTATAGACCACTAATCACTGCATGAACCTCACTAATATATGTAAGAGCAGTACAGGACATGTAGTAACGCACTGTACTGTAGAGAGGCACTACTAGACCACCAATCACTGTATGCACTTGACTAATACAGATGTTTTACAAGTAAAAAATTCATGATAATTGGTTGGATCTTCCCTCAAGATCAGCGGTGACATTGTATGGTGAGGGTGGTTTCTATATACACTGTCCCAGGAAAGAATAAAGCTGGAAATATTGCATCCTGAGGCCATTGTAACTTGATGGAGTTATATATGTATAAATGGAAAATATGTATATATGGATGTATATATGGAAAAGGTTTCCCTGATCTCTTAGGATTAGACCTCACCAGTACTTGACAATAAATATGTAATATGTATAAAAGTTTTAAAGTACAGTCATGGCCAAAAGTTTTGAGAATGACACAAATCTTATATTTTCACCTGATCTGTTGCCCTCTGGTTTTTTATGTGTGTTTGTCAGATGTTTTTATCACATACAGAAATACAAGTGCAATCATATTATGATTAACAAAAGCTTTTATTGACAGAATGAGTTAATGCAGCAAGTCAATATTTGCAGTGTTGACCCTTCTTCTCCAGGACCTCTGCAATTCTCCCTGGCATGCTCTCAATCAACTTCTGGAGCAATTCCTGACTGATAGACGTCCAATCTTGCACAATCAATGCTTGCAATTTGTCACAATTTGTTGGTTTTTGTTTGTCCACCGTCTCTTGATGATTGACCACAAGTTCTCAATGGGATTAAGATCTGGGGAGTTTCCAGGCCATGGACCCAAAATCTCTATGTTTTGTTACCTGAGCCATTTAGTTATCACCTTTGCTTTATGGCAAGGTGCTCCATCATGCTGGAAAAGGCATTGTTGATCACCAAACTGCTCTTGGACGGTTGGGAGAAGTTGCTCTTGGAGGACATTCTGGTACCATTCTTTATTCATGGATGTGTTTTTAGGCAAGACTGTTAGAGAGCCGATTCCCTTGGCTGAGAAGCAACCCCATGTGCATATACTGGGTGGATACTTTTTAGAAGTATAAAAATGTATTAAGAAACAAAGTAGCATAACAGCTAAAACGAAGTACAATAGGTTACTTGCGCTTTGTAGTGTAACACGATGCGGTCTGACTGTCCAAGTGCACGGTAGGCATAATTCAATATTGCAACAGCATAGCATTTAGCGTCCCCTCTCTCTTCTAGGAGATCGCATCTAGAGCGTTCAGCTGAACAGACGGGCAGTAGGCGCAGGCGCGACGTTTCGAGAGGCTCCTCCTCCCTTTCTCAAGCGTGCTCTGCTGAACCCAAGCCTGCAATTTATACACATACATTGATAGTAAAACCTCCATTCATAAAAATGCTTTGAGACCAAGTGTTTCATTCATTCCAGCTGGAGCCAATGTGTTCAGGTCATGTATCCAACGGGCTTCACATTTTAACAGACATGTCTCCTTGGTTAACCCTTCACTTGTCTTAACCTCCTCCAAGATACACCATCTAAGATCTGCAATGTGGTGATCAAATTCCATTTAGTGTCTGGCGACACTGCTTTCCCCATATTTCTTTTTCTTTTCGTGACTATCCTCAGTTAACAAATTCCTGGTGGCTAGTCTGATATTGGACTTATGTTCATTTAGACGGGTTTTGATGCTACGGGAGGTCTGGCCAACGTAGGCCTTCCCACACGGACATTTTAGGAGATATATGACATTTTTCGTTCACAAGTATATCCACTTTTTACATAGATCCTTTTACCGTTAGTGGGATGAGTTACATATGGACCTTTAATTATTGAGTTGCAATGTTGACAATTACAGCATGGGAACGTACCTTTTTTATGTGGATCTAGAAACAGTTGTTTGCTTGATGTTTTGGGTGTTACGGTACTGGACATGATATGGCTGCCGATAGTTCTGCCTTTTCTATAAAAAAAAAAATGTGTTTTATCCCTAAACAGGCTACAGTATTTAGTGTCTGACATCAGTACATGCCAATTTTTAAGTATGGTCTTTTTTATAATTGGACTATGTTTGTCAATAGTGCTGATGTACATAAGGTTAATCTCCTTTTTTTGTTCTTTCCGTTTATATAGCAGAGTATTGCGATCTTTTTCTCCTATCTCCCTAGCTATTCTTGTCATCTCTGTTCTATCGTAACCCCTGTTGGTAAATTTTTCAATTAATTTGTTACATTGTTGCCAATATAATTCATCGGTAGAACAAATTCTCCTTATTCTAGTAAACTGTCCTATCGGTATGCCTCTAAAAATTTGAGGGGCATGATGGCTGTCATTGCTGGAAACAGTATTAACAAAAAATTACTTTAAAATTGGAGAAGATATGTACTTGCAGCTGCAGGGGACCTCGATGGGGTATCCTGCAGCTCCAAGTTACGCCAAATTGTTTATGGCCGCCATGGAGAAAAATCATATATTCACATCAACGGGAAATGGACATGTAAAGGCTTGGTATCGTTACGTCGATGACGTTTTCATTTTATGGGAGGGTTTTAAGAAAGAGCTCTATGAGTTCATTAGTTATCTCAATAGTTTAAACCCGTTAATTCAATTTACTGCCCATATAGGAAGAGATGTTATACAATATCTTGATGTCGAGATTCGAAAAACTGAACTAGGAGTGGCAATTGACTTGTTTGTCAAACCAGCAGAAAGAAATAATATACTTCATAGGGACAGCCATCATGCCCCTCAAATTTTTAGAGGCATACCGATAGGACAGTTTACTAGAATAAGGAGAATTTGTTCTACCGATGAATTATATTGGCAACAATGTAACAAATTAATTGAAAAATTTACCAACAGGGGTTATGATAGAACAGAGATGACAAGAATAGCTAGGGAGATAGGAGAAAAAGATCGCAATACTCTGCTACATAAACGAAAAGAACAAAAAAATGAGATTAACCTTATGTACATCAGCACTTTTGACAAACATAGTCCAATAATAAAAAAGACCATACTTAAACATTGGCATGTACTGATGTCATATACTAAATACGGTAGCCTGTTTAAGGATAAACCACATTTTATTTATAGAAAAGGCCCAACTATCGGCAGCCATATCATGTCCAGTACAGTAACAACCAAAACATCAAGCAAACAACTGTTTCTAGATCCACATAAAAAAGGTACGTTCCCATGCTGTAATTGTCAACATTGCAACTCAATAATTAAAGGTCCATATGTAACTCATCCCACTAACGGTAAAAAGATCTATGTAAAAAGTGGATATACTTGTGATACGAAAAATGTCATATATCTCTTAAAATGTCCGTGTGGGAAGGCCTACGCTGGCCAGACCTCCCGTAGCATCAAAACCCGTCTACATGAACATAAGTCCACTCTCAGACTAGCCACCAGGAATATGTTAACTGAGGATAGTCACGAAAAGAAAAAGAAATATGGGGAAAGCAGTGTCGCCAGACACTTCATGGAATTTGATCACCACATTGCAGATCTTAGATGGTGTATCTTGGAGGAGGTTAAGACAAGTGAAGGGTTAACCATGGAGACATGTCTGTTAAGACGTGAAGCCCGTTGGATACATGACCTGAACACAGTGGCTCCAGCTGGAATGAATGAAACACTTGGTCTCAAAGCATTTTTATGAATGGAGGTTTTACTATCAATGTATGTGTATAAATTGCAGGCTTGGGTTTAGCAGAGCACGCTTGAGAAAGGGAGGAGGAGCCTCTCGAAACGTCGCGCGCCTGCGCCTACTGCCCGTCTGTTCAGCTGAACGCTCTAGATGCGATCTCCTAGAAGAGAGAGGGGACGCTAAATGCTATGCTGTTGCAATATTGAATTATGCCTACCGTGCACTTGGACAGTCGGACCGCATCGTGTTACACTACAAAGCGCAAGTAACCTATTGTACTTCGTTTTAGCTGTTATGCTACTTTGTTTCTTAATAAATTGTTTATACTTTTAAAAAATATCCACCCAGTATATGCACATGGTTTAACATAGAAGGAGCCGCAAATCTCCTTACTGGGTCATTAACGATGCTGGCACAATCCATATAGCTAACAGTACATAATACTGAGAAGCAACCCCACACATGAATGGTTTTTGGATGCTTTACAGTTGGCATGAGACAAGACTGGTGGTATCGCTCACCTTGTCTTCTCCGAACAAGCTGTTTTCCAGATGTTCCAAACATTCGGAAAGGGGATTCATCAGAGAAAATGACTTTACCCCAGTCCTCAGCAGTCCACTCCCTGTACCTTTGGCAGAATATCAGTCTGTCCCTGATGTTTTTTCTGGAGAGAAGTGGCTTCTTTGCTGCCCTCCTTGACACCAGGCCTTGCTCCATGGGTCTCCGCAGTCTCACAGTGCGTGCAGATGCACTCACACCTGCCTGCTGCCATTCCTGAGCAAGCTCTGCACTGCTGGTAGCCCGATTCTGAAGCTGAAACACTTTTAAGAGACGGTCCTGGCGCTTGCTGGTCTTTCTTGGGCGCCCTGGAGCCTTATTGGCAACAATGGAACCTCTCTCCTTGAATTCCTTGATGATGCGATACATTGTTGACTGAGGTGCAATCTTTCTAGCTGCGATACTCTTCCCTGTTAGGCCAGTTTTGTGCAGTGCAATGATGACTGCACGTGTTTCTTTAGAGATAACCATGGTTAACAGAAGAGAAACAATGATGCCAAGCACCAGCCTCCTTTTAAAGTGTCCAGTGGTGTGATTCTTACTTAATCATGACAGATTGATCTCCAGCCCTGTCCTCATCAACACCCACACCTGTGTTAATGGAGCAATCACTGAAATGATGTTAGCTGGTCCTTTTAAGGCAGGCCTGCAATGAAGTTGAAATGTGTTTTGGGGGAAAAAGTTCATTTTCTAGGCAACTATTGACTTTGCAATTAATTGCTGTTAAGCTGATCACTCTTTATAACATTATGGAGTATATGCAAATTGCCATTATAAAACCTGATGCAGTAGACTTTGTTAAAATTAACATTTGTTTCATTCTCAAAACTTTTGGCCATGACTGTAAATTTGCAATCTTATGACACCCCCTCCTGGTGTTAGTGTATCCCCCTCCTCCTCCTCCCCCCTCCCAAAAAAAAAAATCCCTCCATTGCGGAAAAGGAAGGCCTGGCTTTTTCTAGTAAGTCTGCTAATACAGTACACACATGAGGCCTGATGTCCTGTTCACCTGCACATTTTAGAAGCATGCACCGCTGACTCCAGTCCTGTCTTACTCGAATGGAAAATATGACACCATCCGAATATATAAAGCAAAAGAGCAAAAACAAGACCATTGAACTCATCTCTGAAAAACACAGATCCGTGGAAACATCTGGAAATTTAAGACAAGAAATCAAAACATTCCTTGACTCGGGACAAAAAACATGACCCGAAAACAAGCCTTCGGGCTGCATGGTGGTGTTTGTCCAAAGTTCAGGGTTTGGTGCGTCTCGTTTCATGCCTTCCAACATGCTCGGGTAATTAGAGGGATTGTGACGGATTATGGCTACTGGAAGAAGGACAAGCTAAAACTGGCGGAGGATTCTGTGGAATGGAGAGCTCCAGGGCTGTCAGCGTCTACCTACCCTGTGGTCTTAAAGGGATCTGATCAGTAATATGACCCCTGCTTGTGTCATGTTCAGCCAATGGGCTTAGAACGGAAATACTGAGTGTATACATTAAATCCAAGGGGCAATTATCATTGGACAGCTGCCTCGAGATAACCGAATCGATCAGTTGAAGCTATACCTAAGGTCTGTGCCCTTCATCTGCTGTAACGATAGCAGAATCCATAGGAATAATTATTTTTACATCTAGATATAACACACTAGAAAAATAATGGAGTCACAATCCAAATACATTACTTACCTTGTACCGAGTCACATAAATACCTATATTATACTCCAGAGCTGCAATCACTATTCTGCTGGTGCAGTCACTGTGTACATACATTACATTACTTATCCTGTACTGATCCTGAGTCACATCCTGTATTATCCTCTAGAGCTGCACTCACTATTCTGCTGGTGCAGTCACTGTACATACATTACTTATCCTGTACTGATCCTGAGTTAAATCATATATTATACTCCAGAGCTGCGCTCACGATTCTGGTGGTGCGGTCACTGTGTACATACTTAACATTACTTATCTGTACTGATCCTGAGTCACTCCTGTATTATCCTCTAGAGTGCACTCATATTCTGCTGTGCAGTCACTTACATACTTACTTATCTGTACTGATCTGAGTTACACCCTGTATTATACTCCAGAGCTGCACTCACTATTCTGCTGGTGCAGTCACTGTGTACATACATTACTTATCCTGTAATGATCCTGAGTTACATACTGTATTATACTACAGAGATGCACTCACTATTCTGCTGGTGCAGTCACTGTGTACATACATTACTTATCCTGTACTGGTCCTGAGTTACATCCTGTATTATACTCTAGAGCTGCACTCACTATTCTGCTGGTGCAGTCACTGTGTACATACATTACATTACATTACTTATCATGTACTGATCCTGAGTTACCTCCTGTATTATTCTCCAGAGCTGCACCCCACTATTCTGCTGGTGCAGTCACTGTACATACATTACTTATCCTGTACTGATCCTGAGTTACATCCTGCATTATACTCCAGAGCTGCACTCACTATTCTGCTGGTGCAGTCACTGTGTATACATTACATTACTTATCCTGTACTGATCCTGAGTCACATCCTGTATTATCCTCTAGAGCTGCACTCATTCTGCTGGTGCAGTCACTGTAAATACATTAATTACTTATCCTGTACTGATCCTGAGTTACATCCTGTATTATCCTCCAAGCTGCACTCACTATTCTGCTGGTGTAGTCACTGTGTACATACATTACTTATCCTGTACTGATCCTGAGTTACCTCCTGTATTATACTCCAGAGCTGCACTCACTATTCTGCTGGTGTAGTCACTGTGTACATACATTACGTATCCTGTACTGATCCTGAGTTACATCCTGTGTTACACTCCAGAACTGCGCTCACTATTCTGCTGGTGCAGTCACTGTGTACATACATTACTATCCTGTACTGATCCTGAGTTACATCCTGCATTATACTCCAGAGCTGCACTTCACTATTTGCTGTGGCAGTCACTTGTGTACATACATTACATTACTTAACTGTACTGATCTGAGTTACATCTGTATTATTCCCATCCGAGTGCACTCACTATTCTGACGGTGCAGTCACTGTACATCATTACTTATCCTGTTCTGATCCTGAGTTAACTCCTGATTATACTCCAGAGGCTGCACTCATAATTGGTGGTGCAGTCAATCGTGTACATACATTAAACATTACTTATCTGTACTGACTGAGTCACATCCTGTATATCCTCTAGAGCTGCACTCATTCCTGCTGTGCAGTCCACTGTAATACCATTACATTATTATCTGTACTGATCCTGAGTTACATCCTGTATTACCTCCAGAGCTGCACTCACTATTCTGCTGGTGTAGTCACTGTGTACATACATTACTTTACCTGTACTGATCCGGAGTTACATCCTGTAGTGTCCTCCAGAGCTGCACTCACTTTCTGCTGGTGTAGTCACTGTGTACATACATTACTTATCCTGTACTGATCCGAGTTACATCCTGTATTGTCCTCCAGAGCTGCACTCACTATTCTGCTGGTGCAGTAACTGTGTAAATACATTATCTTACTTATCCTGTACTGATCCTGAGTTACCTCCTGTATTATACTCCAGAGCTGCACTCACTATTCTGCTGGGTAGTCACTGTGTACATACATTACGTATCCTGTACTGATCCTGAGTTACATCCTGTGTTACACTCCAGAACTGCGCTCACTATTCTGCTGGTGCAGTCACTGTGTACATACATTACTTATCCTGTACTGACCCCGAGTTACACCCAGTATTATACTCCAGAAGTTGACCCCCACCCATCATAAAGTAAAGACATATTCTAGTAGGATATACCTCCATTATCACAAGGGAATACACCTTATATTTCTAAGAAACATAGACATCTAATATGATACATGTGATGTGGACATTTATATACTTCCCTATCGATATTAAAGGCTATTAAAGCATATGGACATCTGAGGGAGGCGGGGAGGGGGGGAGGGGGGGTCCTGCTCTTCCACATCCAGCTCGTCCTTCTTTTAGTTAGAGAAACTGCACTGAGGTAACATGGATGGTTAATGGTAGAAAGAAACAGGGAGGATGGTTGGTTGGATACAATCGAGGAATGAATTGGGAATGAACATTGAAGGGCTTTTGTCATCACAGACATTGATGGCATCTTGATAGGATGCGTCATCAATGTCTGACAGTTGCAGGTCCAGTTGCTAGAACAGGCCCCCTCTGAATGAAGGTGTGGCCACCCGAATGGTTACTCAGCCAAATGCAACCACTCAGCTGTACTCGGAACTCCCATTGAAATTAAAGAAGCGCAACCACTTCTCCATTCAGAACAGGAGTAGGGGGCCTTTTCAGGTGGGGGTCCCAGGGGTAGAACGTGCCCCTGATAGACGCTGATGGCATCATAGCCATCAATGCATCCCATCACCATTGCAGCAATCAGATTTATCATCCAGCTTTTGTAGCATCCTGAATGCCATCTCTTATGGCACTTATGCAGCCCGAACTTCCAAGATTTGCTAGACAGGACTCTAGGAAGGCAGTAGGGCAAACCCTAAGCAAGTTGCAACAGCAGTCATAGTATAGGTCATCCAGGTTGTGTAGGAACAGATAGAGCATATACCACCATTAAAGTGGGATACGCTATAAATGTTTAATCCCAAAAATTGGGGGCCCATGATCCTCATGTACAGCCGATTGTACTCTGTTCACATCTGGGCTTTCTCCTTTACTAAAATTAGGAAAGGGGTATTCCAGCACTCACTGATAAAATAAAAACTTTATTTCAAAAAGGTTAAATCCATGGCTGCCATATCACGCGTTTCATGGGGAGACCTCTGGCGCGTTGCAAAGAGATACCTCTTACGAGTAAGCGGTATCTCCTTGAAACGCGTCATATGTCCAACTTTTTATAATAAAGTTTTTGGATTTCATCAGTGAGGGCTGGAATACCCCTTTCCCAATTTTTGTGACCATTCTTGGATACATCCGTAGTCTGGCGGATTTTCTCCGTGCACCAGCGACACAAGTTACATGAGGACCTTGAATCTCATCTCATTTCCCTTATGGTGAGCAAAAAAGAAAAATGGCCGTCTTTATTTTTTCCCCTCTACTAGTGTTGATCGAACTGTTTGAGAAAAGTTACGTTTGAGTCGAACATCTCGATTTTCTCGAACCAAACATTTTACTGTTCACTCATCTCTACCAGGGACAGGCATTTGGCTATTCCTGTAAACGCACTGCAGATGAGAGAAGAGGCTAATACTGGTCACCAGTGACATTTAGGCTAGGTTCACACGGTGTATTTGCAGGGCGTAATTACGCCCCGCAATTACGCCGTCAGGACGGGGGCGGGGGGCTGGCACCTCGTCGGCCCATAGACTATCATTACTAGCGGCGCGTATACGCCGCCGGTAATTCACATGTCACTTATCTCCCCCGCGGCGTATTCGCCGAGCAGGGAGAGGAGACGTAATCCATAGTTCTCTATGAGAACTGTGGCTTACCGTAATGACTGGGACGTATTCCAGCCGTAATTTGCACACTACGGCGCGTAATTACGGACTGAAATACGTCCCATTTTAAGCAGTGTGAACATAGCCTTTGGGTATGTTCACATGGCGTACTTGCAGTGCGCATTTTGCGTCATATTTGCGCTTGATACGCGGCAAGATGCGTGCCGCAATTATGTAATCCATAGCTCTCATAGAGAACAATGGATTACACCTCGTCCCCCCGTGCTTCCAATATGATCGCATTGTACGCGTGGGGAGATAAGTGAGGTCAATTATTTGCAGCAATTACGCACCATGAGTAACGCATGTCTATGGGGCTGGCGGGCTGATGCCCTCCTCCCACCCCCCCCTCAGGAGTATGCGCTAATTAGCGCGACTCCCAAAACACTTGGCATATTGCAGCACGTACTGTAGCGCGATTAGCGGAGAAAAGCCCTCCCCCTTCACATTCACTTGTTCTTATTCCGTCCGAAAAACGGACGGAAGAATGAACAAGTAGAATGTTTTTTGGGCAGCTAGCGGTCTGAAAAACCGCCGGAAGGAAAACCCGTGCAGTGGGGACTTCTGCACAGGTTTTCCATAGAGCCCCATGTAAAAGTTTGTGGCTGGTTTTTCAGACGGTGTGCAAAACCGTAAACCATCTTAAAGAGAACCTGTCACATAGATTATGCCCCCCCCTTGCTGAAGGCAGAACAAGCCAGTGTCAGACCTTCTGTTTCCAGCGCTGTGTCCCTTATTCTGTAAGATGCAGGAGTTTTTGTGTATTTAATGTTCAAATCTGCAGTTTTCAGCCAGAAGAGTTATTCGAAGAGTCCTTCAGAGTGTCAGTTTTTCTCAAACCCCGCCCACTTGAGGTTAGCCCCGCCCACCTCAACTGACAAACCTATTACTTTACATAAGTAGAAACCTGTGAATAACTATCAGTGGGCGGGGCTAGCCTTTAGTGGGCGGGGCTAACACCTGCTCATAAATAAGATTTGAGGGTACATGCTCTAAAACTGCTGCATCTTACAGAATAAGGGGCACAGCGCTGGAAACAGCAGGTCTGACACTGGCTTGTGCTGTCCTCAGTAAGGGGGGCATCACCTATGTGACAGGTTCCCTTTAAAAACCGGCCACAAACCGATGCCGTGGGGACAAGGCCTTATTGGGATTGTCCAGATTTAGAAAAAAAAATGGCTGCTTTTCATGGTAAACAGCACCACAACCGTTCATTTTATTTCTGGTTACTGTTCAGTCCTATGAACTTCAATGAGGCTAAGCTAAAATACCAAAAGCAAACCCCAAGACTCGTGAGGGGCTGTTTCTAGAGGAAAGCAGCCATGTTTTTGTCTAGTTTTTTTTCATAATGTTCAGATACATAGAAAAACTGCGCATTTCCTTTAAGACGTAGCTTAAAAGAGGAACTGTTGGGAAACGTTTGTTCCTTTTAGACTGCAACTAAATGTTAAGCTTAGCATTGACAAATCTGATACTGTAGTACAGCAGCGTCGGTGGCACCGCCCGAGCTTGGCAGCGACACAGTTGTGTTTGACAAGTGATAACACATGGGAAAGTTTCCTAAGAACAACCACACCTGTACCTGGGAAGGCAATGCCTATCGTTTCAGGACAATTACAGTGACCCAGGCAGAGTGCGCAGCATTTCCAGATGATCTGCAAGGGCTGCAAGTGGCACTGACGGGGCAGATGGAAGATCACTGATCAATGTGCGGTCAGGTAGGACACACATAGAAAAATGCTAGTGCTCGCTGTTGTCAGCCTCAGCTATGAGCTGCTGCTTATCTGTCGCTATGAAATGCAATTACCGCTGTGTAATTTTCCTATCATGTGTTTGAACTACGGCTATTTCTCATAAAAATGAATATAGATATAAAAAAAAAAACACAGTCGCCCTTACCTTCCAAGTTATTGGAAATTTTATTGAGCTCTCTGCCAGTTATATCTAGGAAATGCTGGCTGCCAACCAACATGGCTGCCAATACATCTCTTATAGGTGGGGTTCTCACTAAGCTTTCCAACAGTTTTGACGGGCAAATCAGACTAGTACTTTAATGCCTGTGTATAACCAGGCAAAAATATGCTCTAGTTAAATGGGGTTATAATACTTTTGAACAAGGACTGGTGTTAGAGGGGTTGTCTCACTACAGGGATTGCTGCTTTTTATGTTAAAGATCTTGCAAAAACAAGTCACTTTCCGATATGTGTCCATTACCAGTGTCCTACCTATTCCTAGATATCCCCTCTTGTATGGGCTGCATCAGCTCCTCAGGTCGCTATAGCTACAGACATGTTCGATCTCTCCTGATAGGCTGCCAGAACTGGTTACTATAGCTACAGACCTGTTCTGTCCTGATAGGCTGCCAGTGCTGATCACTATATAGCTACAGACCGGTTTGATCTATCCTGATAGGCGGCCAGCACTGGTTGCTATAGCTACAGACCTGGCTTCTACTGCAGCCTAGTAGACGCCAATAAACACGACCCTGAATTCAAACTGAAACCAAGAAAACAGGACTGAAGCGAGATGAATCATTGTAGTGAGACAATCGCTTTAAAGGGGTTGTCTAATAAAAAAAAATACTTTCCATTAGGGCTAGGGTGATTTCAAAGAGAAAAAGTAATACTTCCCCAGTTGTCCCCCGCTTCCAAGCTGCTCGTGAGTCGCCCCTCTCAGCACCTACAATGGAGCGCACGAACCTCTGCTGGGTCAGAACGAGAACCCAGAATGAAAAGGAGCAGATCATCGGGAGCAACAGTGGCGTGAGACAGCTAGGTAAGTATTTGGGTTTTTCGTTGTATGGACGAACCTGGTCCCAAAGGAATATAAATTTTTTTACTGGACAACCCCTTTAATATTTACTGTCACCCAGTTGAAGAACAAATAAACAATGCATGATATCACTGACGAACTGGAAACCAATGACCATTCCCCCAAAACCTAAAAGGTGTCCCCACCATAGACTTTGATGGCACATCCTATCAATTTGTCAAAGTCTAGAGGGTGGGAACACCCCTTTAAAGGGAAACTCCACCTGTAGCTATGGAAAATAAGAGAGCATGTGTTTAAAGGGGAATTCTGTGTCGTGCCAATCTATGGCCTGCGCGTGGTTTGAGTGCTTCATAAAGCAATAAGGCATCTTCTAATAAACCGGGACTGGAATGTTTATAGCACCAACAAAGCACGCAGTGTTGTACTCAAGTTGTATACAGAAGTTGGGCAAGTATCACAAAAAGGCAGTTTAATAAGGATTAATCCAGGATTATAGATCTATTGTTTAATCTTTCTATAATTACACTTATACCTTTGTAATATTTACTTTTTCAATTTCCTACCACTGTGGAGATCTCTGCTTGAAGTCAGTGATACATTCAGAGGTAAGACTAGTAGTTGTTCAACTACAGTATAATACCACTACGTAGTCACAAGTGGTGCAGTAGCACCAGCACTGGAGCCTAAACGGGGCCCAAATTGACCCTCTGGCAGCAAGATGAAATTATAGTATATAAAAGGCACAAAGCAGAGAGTGATGGGTCCTACAAACTTTGTATTGGGCCCAGGAGCTTTAAAGCTTGATTGCAAAACCAAGTCACTTTGCAATATGTGTCCATTAACCGTGTCCTATCTATTCCTAGATATCGCCTCTTGTATGTGCTGCATCAGCTCCTCAGGTTGCTATAGCTACAGACCTGTTTGATCTATGCTGATGCAGCACTGGTCGCTATAGCTACAGACCTGGTGTCCTCAACAGCCCCTCAACGCAGGCCAGTAAAAGTCAGTAAACACGTCCCTGAATTTAAAAATGAAACCAAGAAAACAGGACTGAGATAGGATGAATCAATTTAGTGTTTCATTGTACCTTCAGTTTCTCAGCTCCTCAAATCTAGGGGCGTTTCTTTCCCTCCAAGCGGAGGGTTTCTTAACTGAAGGGGGGTGACATCATCCCCCCCCCCTTCACTGTTCAGTGTGTTTGTTTTAGATCAGTGGGAGGGGATAGCTAGCACATCCCTGCTCTCCCCCTCTCTGTCTGAGTCTACATGTCACTGTGTCATTCCTCTCCCTATGCAGTCTTATATTGTAAGGGTTGTTTGTGTACATACCACAGCCCTGCATTCAGTCTAGACAGTCTTCTATGAACTCAGAGCACTGATCTCTTCTCCTCTCACAGCTGGAGGTTTGTTACAGTTAAATCCAGTCTTCTATGAACTCGTCCAGAGCAGAACAGATCTGCCTCCTTTCTATGTTTACACTCAGCAGCATTTGGCACCGAGTACAATTCTGCTGTTTTCTGATTTTAGAAGCAGCTGCAGTGTCACTGAGGAGCTGCTGGCTGTGCAGAGAGAAATTGTTGCCGGCCCCTTATTCTGAGTGAGAGAGGCAGGAATGCAGGCTCCCGTGAATAAGACCGGGGGCCAGACAGAATGTAAATTAGTAGAGCCGTCAGCCAATGAAATGACAGGAGGAGGAATCCGACGGCACTGGGGAACAGTGTTTGCAGAAAACGAAGATAAGGGACACAGTGAAAACAAGACAGCTTTGCTAATGACATCCAATTGCAAAGTTGCTTGTTTTCACTGTCCCCTTATTCTGAAGACCATTTAAAGGGAACCTGTCACATAGGTTGTGCGCCCCTTGCTGAGGACAGCACAAGCTAGTGTCAGACCTGCTGTTCCCAGCTCTGTGTCCCTTATTCTGTAAGATGCAACAGTTTGAGAGCATTTACCCCTCAAATCTTAGTCATGAGGAGGTGTTAGCCCCGCCCACCAAAGGCTAGCCCCACACACCTAACAGTTATTCACGTTTCTAACTATTCAAAGTAATAGGTTTATCAGTTGAGGTGGGCGGGGCTAGCCTCAGGTGGGCGGGGTTTGAAAAAAACTGACTCTTCAAATGACTCTTCTGGCTGAAAACTGCAGATTTGAGCATTAAATACACGAAAACTCCAGCATCTTACAGAATAAGGGACACAGCACTGGAAACAGCAGGTCTGACACTAGCTTGCGCTGCCCTCAGCAAGGGGGGCACAACCTATGTGACAGGTTCTCTTTAATGTAATGATACAACCCCTTTAAGTTACATGCACAGTATATCCAGTACAGAGAAACCTTGGTGAGCTAAATCCTGCATCATTACCAATCTCTCTCCCCATAATCAGAAAAAAAATCAGCCATCCTGATATGTGGGGATCTGACGCCTGAGACCACCACCATTCATCCATCATATACAGCCACATAGACTTGGATGAACACAGTGCCACTTCAACTTCTAGGTCCCCCACCCCCTCCCCCTCTCCTCGCAGGCACTGACCCTCCGCCCGCAGGTCTATGTAGGATGTTGTAACCTTCATAATTACTAAACTCCTGTGCACTACAATGTCAGATTACCCATGAATAAAAATACAAGTGCTTGTAGAGGTGTGAGGAGTCCGGGACGGCCTGTACTTTTCCAAGATATGCAGCACACTTTACGCTTTGGCAGAACTCTATGGTTACGACCCATAATGACTCCTGGGACTGTATTTTGCTTGACACAGAGTACTCAGGCCTCTAGATATCATCGAACAGGATCTCCTTGATCACAGCTCCCCACCTGAACTAGCCATGGGAGACAGAGGATGTAACCACTAACCATGTACAACATATGCTTTGGACCACATGATAACCTACATCCTGGGGACTACAACAAGAAAAGGGACTCTCCATAAAGAGTACCTGTCATATTCAGTATGCAGTCTGATATGCCAGAGCCATGTCATAGACCGGGAGAAGTTGAGTAGATCGATATATAAGTTTGTGGAAACTAATTCAAAAGAACTTAAAATGCATTAAATTTAATTAGCTGATTATTCTGGGTTAAAAAGGCCAGTGGGTGGTCATATCATTGACTGACAGCCTTCCTGGTATGAGTGTGCATATAGAGATAGCTGTCAATCACTGATAAGACCGCCCACTGGACTCCTTGATCCAGAATAAGCAGTAAATTACAGGAATAAATTACAACTTCTACTTTCCAACAAAATGATATCTCAGTCTGCTCAGCTCCTCCTGCTCTATATCCTGCTGCCTGCAGATCTGATAACTTGATCACTGTGATGAGCCGTCTATAAATGAAAAGATTACGAATTCTCAAATACTCAACTTCTGCTCTATAACATGGTGCCAACACGTAGGACTGCATGCCTAATCCTACAGGTTCCCTTTAAATCATGTATAGTCTTTTCAAGTCAAGAAAACAGCCAGAGTACAAAGATGGCAAAACCTGAGGGCCTTTATGAGACAACCCATCTGCACCCAGCAATCATATTGTGGGTGTGCTCATGAAGTTACAGTCGGAGCCTCCTTCCTTTTGAATAATGTATTAGATGTCACAGTCACCATCAAGTTACATGCGCTTACTGGCGTTGCAGCTGAATTTCAGCTGAATGCTACACTTGACACCCACTGCCGATAGCTCATCTCCTGACTACAACACCCCAGCACTGTTAATATACAGCATGTTACAGGAATGGCCTGTATATGTACGGGTGAGAAGGAGTTAACATACATTCAGTAGATTGCCGAGGAAGGAAGTATGAAGGCAGGATCAGACTACACAGTTTGTTTGCCGTCTGTTACCACAGATACACAAAAGGTCTGCATATGAGCAGTACAAACAGAACCAGGGCTGTGGAGTCGGCAAGCCTCCAACTCCTCAATTTCCCAAACCTCCGGCTCCCGACTCCCTCATACACGGCGCATGTTTAAGTGATAACCTTACTGTAGTGAAATGGTAACATCAGGCTGTTTATCACCTTATGATACAATAATCAAGCTATTTAGGTAGAACAGACACTGACAAGCAAAAGGGTAACAATGTTTTGATCTTTTGAATGTGTAGAAGAGACCTGGGATCAGATTTTGGTCAAGATATGATTGAATCTGACTCAGAAGGATTCAAGCAGTGCTGAAAACCAAAGGCAGATTTCCCAAATACTAACAAAATAATAAAAATTAACATTTTGATTTTTAGGAGCAAAACAGTAACAAATCAGTTACAGGAAAGAATCTGCAGAACTAAGCAGATGCTAAATACTTGCAAGTCACATTTATGTATAAGATAGGTAAGATGACTGTATATAAAATTGCTCTTTGCCCTGCATCAAACTAACTGGACCAACTTATTATATATTTTGGGAGTCGGTCCATTTTATGACGACTTCGACTCCTGCAAAATAGGCTCCGACTCCACAGCCCTGAACAGAACAGCAAAAAATTTGTAATAAGGATCAATGGAAAAGTTGCTTCTTTTTCTATTTTAGATAAGACAGGTGACCATACAAGCTGTAGGGTATATAGATATCATACAATGGGGCTCTGCTTAGGAGATTCTAATACATTAGCTGGGGACCCTTACAGGGGTGTTCCCATCATGATGGCATATGCCAGCAATGTCTGATAGCTCTGGGACCTATCTCGAGTACAACCCCTGAAACCTCTCCAATTTGAACAGAGATGTGGTCGGGACTCTCCCATAGAAATGAAAGGGAGTCCCAAGTTCAGTCGGGTGGTTACCCACACCTGTCCGACATTGAAAGCGCATCTTATGCCATCAAAGTCTTCGGTGAGATATAATAATCATGCTCCCGATTGTTTGTGTAGTTCAGTGTGTTGGACACTAGTATCCTGCCATTCACAACCCTTATGCCAAGTGTTAAAGGAGTTTTCTAATCTCGCACACTTATTGTATATTGATAGGATATAAAAGTGTGATAGTTGCAAATCCCACATCTGTATAAGGGTATGTTCACACAATGTACTGCGGCGCGTACAGTACGTGCCACAGTACATCGTGTGTTTCGAGAGCTTGCGCTAAAACGTGTGTACCCCGGTGCGGGGGCGCCAGTAGCCCACCAGCCCCATACACATCCATTACTCGTGGCATGTAATCGCCGCAAATAATTGACATGTCACTTATCTCCCCGCGCGTACAGTACAATAAGATCGTATTGTACAAGCAGTGTTGTAGATGAAACCACAAAAGGGCTCTACTTTCCAGCAGGGGACCAAATCAGTATATTAGTTGGCACGTGCCAAGAAATCCCAGCCTGACACGTCCTCAGACAAAAGAGTTCTGCTCAGTTTATTACACAAACTCAAGGTTTTTAACAGATCGGGGGTGTACACATTACTTAAAGGGGTTGTCTCACTACAAAGATTGTCATTCAAATTAAAGATCTTCAAAAAACAAGCACGTTTGCAATATATGTCAATAACAAATTCTCTACTGATTCTAGATAACTTGTTTTTAGTGGCTTCAGAGGCTGCTGAGGTCTCTATAGTCACCGACCTGCTTATTCTCCCTGATAGGCTGTATCTCCAGCATCTTATCACAACAGGTCGCTTCGGGAGCGAGCACACAAGTTTAACTATCTCCTGTCCGTCCTCGCTCTGCCTGCGGCGCAGCGCAGTGATTTAGAGCAGGCATACTAGCAGCCCCTGTCATTCCCCTGCTGCCTTATCTGTGTCTCAGCCTAATTATTATTCTCTGCTGTTAACTATTTCCTGCCAGTCTCATTCAGCTCTGAGTTGCCTAATTAGCATTCACTCCCCTGTTTACCTAACCAGTTTCATTTGCTGAAGTGAAGGGATTAGGCAGGAAATGGGTCAACAGTCAGTGAATGGAAATTTAAAGAACAAAAGACGGGATGTAGCATGAGATAAACTCCTTTGCAAATACAAACATCAGAGATTTGAATCGTTTCCCCCCCCTGCTCAATTTCCCTGTGCGGGGGAAACCCCCGGGCCGGGGTCATGTTTGGATGTTTTGGGGAAAAAATTTATGTGCTGTGTACACGGTGGATACTTTTTGAATGGTGAGCGGGCGGGGAAAGAAAAATCTGGGGGATCTGAGTGTTCCCCCTTCCAACGGGACCCCTCCCTTAAGGAGCACCGGCGGCACCCGAGGACGTCACCTAGATGAAGGGGGGGGGGAGGGGAAAATCCAAGAAACCCAAAGTGCTCCCCCCCAAAGGGTTTCAAAAACTACGTCTTAGGACGCACCCCCCCCCCCCCCCCCCCCCCCCCCAAGGGGTTAGGATAAAAATTCCGTCGGGGAAAAACCCCTTTAAAAAGAACCCCATAAAAATTAAAAATTTTTAAAATCTTTCTGCCAAAATTTCAGTCCCTTTGGGGCCTTTCACTGAAAGCACTACCTTGCTCTGGGGGAAAATTTTATCACTGATTTTTCTATGAAGACCCAGGAAATACCGGTTTTTGGGGAAACCCCCTTTGGTTTCCTAAATTAAGGGGAAAAAGGTACAGGGTGTTCAGATTATGTAAAGTGATAAAAAATTTCCAAAAACCAATGGTAGAAGTTCCCCAAGAATAGGCTTTAACCATATGGTTTTCTCATTTGGGAAAGGGAGACCCAAAAAAATTTATTTTGGGACTCTGTCAGGTGGGGGGAGTGACTACATAGGGGGAAATTTGGCCAAACCGTGGCAACCTTTTCCACAGTACAGTATATACTGAAAAATGTCCCGGGATTTAGGGCCACATGTTCCCAATACAAAAGCCCTTTTTTTGGTTTATTTTTGCACCAAAATCATTTTTTGACAAAATTTCTCATGTAAATAAACTGCCGTAAAAACCCCAAAACTAGGCGCTTTGAACTCCGTGCACAAAAATTTTTGTTTGTGCCTAAAAGGCTTTTTTGCTTTACAAAATCCCCCCCCATTTTAAATTTAATACATATGCCCCAAATGTTACGCAATGCCCCTCGATAGTCGCATTTTTACACTATTTAATGATACCCCCATGCCCCTTTTTAAAACAAGCACCTCAATTGGCGTTAACATAACTAGTAATGATCTTTTTGCGCCCCCCTTTACCCCCAAAAATGCACCATATTAATAATACCCCTATGAACCTCTTTTAAACAATGCGCCTGATAGTTGCTTTTAATTACACTTGTAATGTTTCCTTATGGCCCCCGGGTTACACAATGGCCCTCGTTTAGGCGTTACATCCCTTGGTAAAGTTACGTTATCCCACCCCCCGCCTACGAAATTTGCGCCTGTTTGGGCCCCATTACTTAAAACCACTAGGGAACCCTAGGGCGGGCCCGTGATTTGGCAAGGGTGCCTTTTTTAGGTGCTATGGTCCATTTTTAGGTACATTATGTTTACTATGAAAGGGTTTATAATGATCCCAAAGATTTTTGAGAGGACCGGACGTTACACTGATTTAATGTGCCTAAAAATTGTAGCGGTGCCGTCAATTTTCGGACATGTCGCCCCTTACTTTCTACAATGAGGTCCTAAAGGTGTAATGCCTACACAGTGGGATACGGAGCCCGCCTTTACATGGGGCCTTTTCTTTCTGTAAAACGGCCGCATAAATTTACCAAAAATAATCTGAACACGCCCTTGAATTGCCCTTTATACCAAAAAAATCGGAAAGGGTGACGGGGGGCAGTGGGTATTTGGAGCGAGCCCCCCCACAATTTTCCATCCATACCAAGGTGGCTGGGCTCCATTTAGGGCCTCATTCTTTTTCTTACTTTCCGGTCCCATGAGATGGTCGCCCAATTTCTATGTTTTGCAGCAGAAATAGGTTAATCAGACGGCTGTCAAACAGTACTATTACGTGCTAAGCCGCTGGAATCTCAAATGCCCGATCTAGAGGGAATAGGAAAACACAAAAATCGGGCTGAAACTACAGCTTCTGCTGGGTTATTTATAGCGTCAAACCCTTTTGGGCCCCCATGGAGGTTTTTTTTTTTATTGGGTTTTGGTTTTTATTAGAGGGAATTTAAAAGTCATTTTTGGGGTTTTTTTCTTAAGAAAATTTTAGTGCAAAAAATTTCTGCCTTTTGCATGACTTTTAAGTTTGTGTAAGTGTCTGCTGATCCGTGCTATTTACGTCTGAGTTCTTAATGTTTAAATAGAAAATTTTTTTTATTGTTTTTTTTATTTTTACATCTTCAGCCCAAATTTTTTTGAAACCTTGGCATTCCCCGGTCGCCCACCCCCCCATTTGGGACCTCCCAGCATAAAAGGCCCGGGGGAGAAACAAAGCAAAAAATAAAGGGGGAATTTTTAAAAAAAATTAAAACAGTAAATATAAATTTTTATTTTTTTTATTTTAGTAGTAAAATCATTTTACTAGGGAGCCCGTATTTTGTGTAAAATTCTTGTTTAAAAGAAGCAGTTATTTTAGTGTTATTTTTTTTTTACATAGGGGGGGGGAGGATTTAGTTATTTTCTTGTACATAGGAGGGGAGTATTATAGTAGTTATATTTTTGTACATAGTGGACAGATTAAAGTATTTTATTCTTTACATAGGGCAGTAAATTTTAAATACTTATATTCTTGTCATAGGAGGGTATTATAGGGAGTTTATTTTGTAGGGGAATTTGGAGGGAGTATTTTTTGTAGGTTTTATTTAATTTTTACCCCAAATTAAGAAGGGGGGGAGTATGATAGTAGTTATATTCTTGTACATTTGGGGACAGTATTATTGGGGCTTTTAATTTCTTGTACCTGAGGAAAAGTATTATTGTAGTTATGTTTTGTACATAGGACAGTGTTTAGTTATATTCTTGGGACATAGAGGACAGTTTTTTATAGTAGTTATTTTTTTTTGACATAGGGGCGTTTTAGTTTGTTTTATTCTTAATAGGGGCAGGGGTTTAAAGTGCTTATTTTTTATATAGGAGCAGTATTTTTTAGTAGTTATATTCTTGTACAAAAAGAGGAGTTGGTTGTTTATTTTTTTACAAAAGGGGGGGCCGTTTATAATAGCTATATTCTTGTACATAGGGGCAGTATTATAGTTTGATATAGTTTTGTAAATAGGGGCAGTATTATATTTGGGTAAATTTTTTTGTAATTAGGGGCAAAATATTTTAGTAGTTATGGTTTTTGTAAATAGGGGCGTTCATAGTAGTTAAAATTCTTGTTTAAAAAGGGCAGTATTATAGTAGTTATATTCTTGTACATAGGAGTGTAATTTTAGAGTTTAAAATTCTTGTAAATAGGGGGGCCTTATTTTAGAGTTATGTTTTTTTGCATTGGAAGGCATTTATGAGTTCATATTTTGTTATAGGGGGCAAACATTTTAGTGTTTCCCATTCTTGTCATAGGGGGAAATTTTATTTTTAGGTTTTATTCTTTTAAATAATGGGCAGTGTTATAGTAGTTTATTCTTGCACATTGGATCAGTAAAAAAGTGGTTATTTCTTGAAAATAAGGGGCCAAGTATTTTAATTAAATTTGTTATATTCTTTCACACAGGAAGCCCCCCCCCCTTTTTATAGTAGTTTTTTACTTTGTAAAGAGTAGTTAAAATTCTTTTTACATAAAGGGGGCCAGGGATTTTAGCCCCGTTTTATTTTTGGGGAAAAAAGGGGGAAGGGAAATTAAAAATAGTTATATTCTTTTTAAAAAAGGGGGGGGAATATATTTTTGCGTTTTAATTTTTTTTTTCCGTGTTCCTCGGAAAACAAAAGACAAGGCAAGTACACAGGGGTGGATGTTGTGTCTGGGAACATCTGAAAGGTTAACTATCTAGATAAAAAAAGCCTGCCCTTCCAAAAAAATTTAAAATTAAAGAAAAAAAAAAAAAAGCATCCAGATCTCTTTATGTCTTTTGGGGTTAAAGAGGGGCTATTGTTCCGGGGAAAAATTTGGTGCTATTTTTTGGGGCTGTCCCGGGTGCGCTGTGCAGCTGAAATTTTTTTGTGATTGGACAAAATTTGGAAAAATGTTCCCGGGATCATTTGCTGTTTTGGGGAGGGGCTTGTTTAGACTGAAAACTTCATATGCAAGGGGCCCAAAAAAACATTTTTTTTTTTATTATTTCAGGAAAGTGGTGTTCTAGCATTTTTATAAACCGACACAATAGATGTAAAAATATTCTCTCCTAACCCAGAGCGAGCAACCAGTGTTTGTTTTAAAGCGGATTTATTTCCCGTTTTTGGGGGTTTCTTTTTAAAAAAAAATTTTTGTTTGAAGCAGTAAACGTGAAAACAATTAAAACCATAAGTGTGTTTTTCATCTAAAATCTCATTGCTGTTTCCTCATTTTCTACATGTTAGTTGTAAACCTCTGGTTTCATTAGAGCAGAAAAGGACTAAAATAGGAAAACACACATTGTAAAAAGTTTAAATTTTGGTCTGGTTGTTTACTTTCCTGGGTAAAGGGGAAAGTCCCCCTTTAAAATTCTTATAGAAAAAATCTAGACTGGTGAAGAAATACTGGTCTTTGGCTCAACCTGCAGACATGTGAAGCCACAAGCTACAATCACTTGCATCCAAGTCTATGGGTGAGGCACAGTAGTGATGCCCAAAGAAAAGGTTCAAAAATGAGCATTGCCCCATTACGTGTCCTTGCACTGGACCCTTGCACCCACAGCATTATCAACTAGTAAGACAAAGGGCCACATGTATGAAAACTATCTCGGTCTAAAATTCATTTTGTTCCCCATGCAACCAATCAGAGCACCCTTACATTTTTACAGGCACTTTTAAAATTTAAAAGGGGCTTGATTGGTGCTATAGGCAACAAAGTGAATTTTGCCCCTAGACGTTTTCAGATTGGCCCAAAAAGCGCCCCAATTCTTGTCAAAAAAAGCGCTTTTTTTTTTTTTTTTTTTTTTTTTTTAAACCATGAAGTTTTACCCAATTCCTCAATGGCCATGGCCACCTAATCCATCACCCTGACCCTTGTAAGGGGCACTGTTACAACGTTTCAGAGACTTGCAATACCTCACAAAAACTTTTATAAAAGCGGTCATGTATTTCTAGGCTTAGCTGCAATGTATTTCTAGGCTTAGCCTGACTTAGCTTCATCAGAAAACCCTTTGGAAACGTTGTTACATAGTGATTGAGACCTACTGAGACTTACCTTAAAGGGTTTGTTCAAGATTAAAAAAACATTGCTACTTTCTATTGAAAACAGCACCATACCTGTCACGGGATGTGTCTGGTATTGTAGCTAAGTCCATTCACTAAAAAAGAGGGGAGCTGCAATTCCAGACACATCCTGTGGCAGAAGTGATGCTATTTTTTAAAGAAAGCAGACATGTTTTTCTAATCCTGGACAATCCCTTGAAGCCAAGTGTCAGCAGGTGTTACACTGTAACCAAAGCGTTTTCTTGCTGGAAGACCCTTTAATGATCAACACATAACCAATATGATGAATGGATTAGAAACTATTCCCAATACAAAAAAAATGAAAAAGTGGATTTGACCAAAGCTCAAAAAATAAGACAAAAAAGTGAACCCCACTTAAAATAAAAACTTTTATTGCTATTATTAAATTAATAAAGGAACACACTCCCCCTAGTAATCCTGGGACTTAAAGGGAACCCGTCGCATAGATTATGCCCCCCCGCTGAGGGCAACAAAGCTAGTGTCAGACCGTGTTTTCCGCGTGGCCCCCTTTTTTGTAAGATGCTTTTAAATTTTTGAACATTTAACCCTAAAAACTTATTTGAGTTTGGGGTTATCCCCGCCCACAAAAGCATCCCCCCCCCCTGCCAGTTATTTACATTTTTCCATCAAAAATAATAGGTTTTTTGGGTGGGCGGGGCTTTGCTCAGGGGGTGGGGTTTTTGAAAAAAAAAGGGCACTCTGAAGGATTTCTGGGCTGAAAACTGCAGATTGGGCACTAAAATTTCTCTAAAAATCCAGTACTCTAGAGCAAGGAAAAATATCCCACATAAAACATAACCTTTATTTCTAATTAATTAAGACTCACCAATATCGATCAATAATTCAAGGGTTCCAGGCATCACTGCAGACACAATCTTTCATAATGGGCTATTTTTGTGATTTCAAGGAGGTTTATGTATGTATGCCGTCTTTATGTATATATCTAATAGGAGTTTGTTTGTTTTTTTGTAGGGTTTGATAGGTTTATATTGTGGAACCGCCCTTTTTGGGGCGTTTATCCCACTAAGGGTCAAGTTAGGGCATGTGGTAGGGAATTATTAGTGGTTATTCTTTTTAATTTTTTCCCTTCAGCACACATTGTGAAAGATTGTGTCTGCAGTGATGCCTGGAACCCTTGAATTATTGATCGATATTGGTGAGTCTTAATTAATTAGAAATAAAGGTTATGTTTTATGTGGGATATTTTTCCTTGCTCTAGAGTACTGGAGTTTTAGATTAATTAATGCTCAAATCTGCAGTTTTCAGCCAGAAGAGTCATTCAAAGAGTCCGTTTTTTTTCAAACCCCACCCACCTGAGGCTAGCCCCGCCCACCTCAACAAACCTATTACTTTGAATAGGTAGGAACATGTGAATAACTGGCTGGTGGGCGGGGCTAGCCTTTGGTGGGCGGAGCTAACACCTGCTCATGAATAAAATTTGAGGGGTAAATGCTCTAAAACTCCAGCATCTTACAGAATAAGGGACACCGTGCGGGAAACAGCAGGTCTGACACTAGCTTGTGTTGCCCTCAGCAAGGGGGGCATCATCTATGCGACAGGTTCCCTTTATTTTTTTTAATTAACTAGAAATAAAGGTTATGTTTTATGTGGGTTATATTTCCTTGTTCTAGTAGATTTTCTGATATTCCTAGTCTGTAATACACTTTTTCTCATGCGTTGGTAATCATTTAGAAAACCAGCGCCAAATAGCCATGGCAGCCATGTACTAACCGCGCGGTGGCTGCTACGTGAGACTGTATCTTCAAGCTATATCGGTTATGTCCAAATATTTTATTTAGCGGTTTCATAGCTGATTTATGGCAAAACTATGTTTTTTTGGTAACCAAATACTATTCAAAGGTCGTCAGTCAAAATATGTGATCATTCTTTGAAGACTGATGACCACAAGGTTCAGAAGACTAGACTTTATTTTTTAATTATACAGGATGTGCACATCATGGTTCAGATCGTTATGGGCAAAACATGGAGCAGTGGTCATAGCTGAGGACATGCACATGTAGACTGTTGACCTTGACCCATCATGACCTTGACCATGACCAAAGTTGAAAAAAAAAGAACTTTAGGTGATCAGATGGTGAAACCATAATCCTCTGTCTTAACATAAACCTGAAAAGAATTATTGAATATATTAAATTGTACAAAATTTCTTTTACAGGAGTTCCGTGAAAACAGAATCTAACATTGCGAGAACATTCACCTTGAACGCCAAGATGAGTCAAGCGGCAGATACCTGGAAACTGGTCAACATAAAAGAGCCAACCTGGTACCAGCACAGTTTAGTCTACAGAAAATCCTTCCAACACCGCTTTATGCAAAAAGACGGCAGCTGTAATGTCTACTTCAGGAGCATCCTTGGCGAGTGGGAGAGTTACGTTCTCGACATCTTCACCACGTTGGTGGACATCAAGTGGCGTCACATGCTGATCATATTTTCCTTATCGTATATTTTATCATGGCTCTTGTTTGGCTTTTTCTTCTGTATCATCGCTTTCCAGCATGTGACCTTAGCAACATGGAGATCACTCCTTGCATTGACAATGTGCACACATTTGCGGGGGCGTTTTTATTCTCCCTTGAGACGCAGACAACCATTGGCTACGGCAACCGTTGTGTCACAGAGGAGTGCCCTTTAGCAATCATATTGGTCACTCTGCAATCAGTCTTCAGCTGCATCATTGACACGTTTATAATAGGCGCCGCCATGGCCAAGATGGCCACAGCCCGGAAGAGGGCACAGACAATACGTTTCAGTTACTTTGCTCTTGTTGGCATGCGGGATGGAAAATTATGCCTTATGTGGCGAATTGGTGACTTCCGTTCAAATCACGTGGTTGAGGGAACTGTCAGGGCCCAACTTCTACGCTATAATGAAGACCACGAGAAAGGGATCGTAATGGATTACAAAGATCTCCAACTGGTCAATGACCAAATCATACTGGTCACGCCGGTCACTGTTGTCCATGTTATTGATCAAGATAGTCCATTATACGCTCTAGATCGGAAGGCGCTGGCTTCGGACAGGTTTGAAATCTTAGTGACCTTTGTATACACAGGGGATTCCACTGGGACATCCCATCAGTCTCGAACGTCCTACTTGCCCCGTGAAATCCTTTGGGGCTTCCGATTTAACAACATCTTACAAGCAAAGAAAAAATATTATAAAGTTGATTGTGAGCAGTTTGAGGAAATGACAGAATACTATGCCCCGTTCTGTAGTGCAAAGCAGCTGGACATCAATAACATGCCTGTGAGTCCTTCCACCAGCTCCAGGTCCAATGGCTTACCTAACGTGCCACCTTCAAGACCTAAAACAAATGTCTTCACCACTGTTGAGTCTAGCAGCTCAATGGACAACATTTTACAAGATGCTACATCTACCCCATCTTTATGTAATGACTTACTCAACATTGCCTATCAGAGTGGAGTGCCCAATGGCTTATCCAGCCTGTCCCGAAGCATGACCACTGTCTCATCACTAGATACTACAGACAGCAACTGCGGAGACCATGCGGATCCTAACCTAAATGTACAGGACACTGAAGGCATTTCCTACCAGAAAGTATTTAAAAGCTTGAGCAAAATGTCTCTAGAATCGTAATCGAAGAGGATCCCTCATTACATTGTAGAGAATCCTGGGACAGTAAACGTGTGCTGCACCTTCCTAGACAAAGAACGCATCCAGGACATGCAAGCCACATTATTTTCTAAGTGACACTATTTCAACTATATTAGAAATCAAGACTTTGCAATATTTGGAAAAAAAAATCCATTCATCCTTGTATTTCAAAATCGCATCGAAGTGCTGACTGAGGTTGAATGCCTGTGACTGAGTCATTGGAAAAGAACAGTATGAGATAGATGTGGATATGTAAGATACAGGAGTTGGTGCTCAAGTTTTGTGGATGGAGGTCACTCCTGAGGAGCAGCATGTGTCTATCCTGTCATTTAGGAAAACCCTGCTGAATTAATACCATATAAGCTTTTGCTGCCCAAGGACGATTTTAGCAATCAGCAACATCCATAGATAGAGTATAAGGCTGCAATCAGACAGCAGTAATATAACCCCAATTTAGTGCCAGTACCATCACCGCAAGACTCGAATAGTACACATGTGCCTAAACTTAGACTATTACGACACCCTATGCGGATCTGAGTTTAATTAACTTAAATGGTTATCCAGCATGAAAAATTTATATTTTCGGAGCTCCCCGGGATGCGTTCCTCTTTGCTTCCGAGTTCTTGTTCTGACAAACTGGAGAAGCTCGCACTCCATCGTAAGTGAATAGAGTGCAAGCCTTCCATGTTTGTTGGGACGAGAACCCGGAATTGAAGAGAAGTGGATCCTGAGGAACTCCAGAGTGGTAGTAGTAGGGGACCTGTTGGTAAGTATCACATGCTGTTATAGTTTTACCCACCCTGGCCCTAATGAAAAATTATTTTTATTTGCTGGACAACCCCTTTAAACCTTGGGGAGTACAGGCCTTACAGACATAATATGGACACCAAAATGCAGCCCTATACTTTATATCCCTCTTTTCTTTTCTGCTTTTTTAGGGCTATAAAACATTTGGCAAGCAAGTACCAAAGTCCTAGCCTTGGACGTATTCTCACATGAGATAGTAAATCTACTTTGCCATTGACTTCTGTGCTGGAGGAAGGAAAGTGACCAATCCTGTGGGCACCAGGAATGGATCATAGCTTGGCCCTTGCCCAGTAGCTGGCATTGAATGAGACATTTTAGGGAGGATATGTTGTGTAAAACCAACAGTCATGAACCAAAAATGTGGGAGTGACTCTGGTATATCACTCCACTTCCTTTCATATCAAAATTACCAGAGCACTACCAGCTCAAATTCATCTATTTTTTGGTGGGATCCTCACATTCTGCATCTGTTTGTGACTTGTAAGGAAAAAAAAATGATGACTTCATGACCCTTCATATTTTATATTGAGGAAACAAATGCACTGGAGACAGCTAAGACCGTTACAGTGTGAGGTGCTCACCATCCAGCTGCTCATATCTCAGCTTACTTGAACTCTATGTGTACTATAGGAGACAAAGGGCTAGTGGGGTTATCTGTGCTCACCCCTACATATCCAGCCCTAAATTCCTTCTGTGGCAGGGGTTCCTAACCAGAGAGGGAAATATAGGGTTTTGGGGGGAACCGAGACCATTATTCAGTATAGTATACGTTTTATTTAGGGTTTCAAGGAGAACTGGGACCACTGTACAGCATAGTATAGGCAAAGATTCTCAATATTACATGAATATTATTTGGTTTAACTTGGAAAGGGAAATATCTCTCCTTGGGGAGAGCACCATATAGGTGTGTGAAACCTTGGTTTAACTTGCAAAGAGAAATAATACTCTGAACAATGGAGCAAAAAAAGTCAAGAACCACTGCTCTAGGGAATGTTTTATCAAGTATAAATGATATGCTGCAAGCTCCTGAGCGCTCCTGGTGATGGCTGCTGGCAGTGAGAAAATTTAAAGGGGTTTTCCAAGATTCTCAGAAAAACACCCCTAGGGTGCTTTCACACAGTGCGTTTTTTCAATGCGTTTTTTGTGCAGGAAGGCACAGCAATTAATGCTGTACATTGCAGCACAAAAATCGCAATAAAAATTTCAGTAAAATCGCGATTTTTAACGCAATGTTTGCAGGTTTTTTGTTCAGCAAATTACAGCATTAATTGCTATGCCTTGCTGCACAAAAAACGCATTTAAAAAACGCATTAAAAACGCACTCTGTGAAAGCACCCCTACTGCTAAAAACTGCTTTAAAATGGAAAGTCCACCTGCACTAAAATGTGCTGCAGCCACAGCTTCAGTGCGTTATCACAGTATTGATATTTCATTCATTGGTCATAGACTGTGAGCCAACTATCGGACTCTGCGACCCCTGCTCCTATGTACGGCATGTAACCTTTTAAGTCCAGTGATTGGCCTTTGATCACATGAGCAACGAAAAGGACCCCGCTGCTGAGCAATCGGTGGGGGACACTAGATCTCCAATAGTCCCATTGGGGTTCTGCGTTTGAATCCCCCTAAGGACAACATATCCAAGAAGTCTGTATGTTCTCTCCATGTTTGCATGGGCTTCCTCCGGGTAATCCAGTTCCCCCCACACTCCATAAATATATAATGATAGGTTAGCCCAATGGAGACTGGGATCAATGTGAATCATGACAATCTCTGTAAAAAGCTGTGTGCAGGTTAACATTTTATCTGAAAACAGTTCCAAGCTGTAGGGTTTTTCTGAAAATATTGGAAAACACCTTCAACTCATTTAACTCTATGTCTATGTAAAATATTTGGAGCTGTGACTCAAAGTCAGGAAACAAAGCTCTAATGGCTATAAAGGCAATCAAAGAAAATAATCAGCGCAGATTATGCAGCCTAAAAAGACGGGTGCTGAAAGGAAGACGTTGACTTGTAGTATCTTTTCAGCAGGCCAACATAATGTGTTCTGCTGGTTGGGTGTATCTATATTTACAGCTGCAATTTCCAGATCTATATATCCACAGACTTTATATACACTGTGATCTTGTTTTATGATTACATAGACATTCCACTGTGTACACCAATAAAGATTACCGGCACGTCTTTATACTTTAGAGGATTTCTGATGACTCACAGGGTTATTGTCACCTATCACCTGCGAGAAGAAGTCACCACCGTGCAGGTGCTCATTCTGAGGGAGAGGCCTTAAACTTGGAAATGAACCGACTTTCATCTATACAGCTAACAGTTTTGCCCTGATTCGTTGATGGCGGGTTCTCGTAAGCCCCTTACCTCTTCGGAGCTGCCCACTGACTCCCAGTAAAGAGACAGCTGAAGATCCTGTACTGTGGCCATGTTGTGGAGGTGTGATCACATCAGGGCCCTGAAAAAGTGCAAAAAAAAATGTATTAACCTCCCAATTACTGGATTACATTACACCCATTATTGTGACTCTGACCAAGTATTATTTACACTACACACAAAAAGTTAGGAATATTTCGGGTGAAATTTATTAAAAAACATAAAACATTTTCCGCTCCATTGAGATTTTATCCTGTAGCCATTTAGGTTGTAGCATGCAGAGTTGATTTTCTCATCTCAATCAATTTAATGCAACAAAAGCCACCAGCAGTGGAAGGTCTACACCAGGCATCCTCAAACTGCGGCCCTCCAGCTGTTGGGAAACTACAACTCCCATCATGCATTTATATAATCTATAACAGTGGGCATGATAGGAGTCGTAGTTTCCCAACAGCTGGAGGGCCGCAGTTTGAGGATGCCTGGTCTACACCAACAAAAAATGTCAATGTCTCAGTAACATGTCATGTGGCCTTCAGCATCAATTACAGCTTGACAACAACGTCTCCTGCTGGTCACAAGTCCAGTCATTGACTGCCGGGGCTCCCACTGTTCTTGAAGGGCGTCCCTCAGGTCATTGAGGTTCAGGGGTAGAGAGTACGAGTTTCTACATGGCGTCTCAGCTGATCCCACAGGTTTTCTAGAGGGTTCAGGTCTGGAGATAGTGCAGGCCGCTCCATGTAAGGTAAGCTCCCAGTCTCTAACAGCCGCTCTCTAATGATGGGACCTGGATAAGCTGGAGAACTGCCGTACATGAAGATGAAAGTAGCCGAGGCACAATGACTGGAGATACCTGATGTTATTCCAGTAGTAGAGGTCATCACTGTACCATTCACAAAGTGTAGGGCAGTTCTAGATTGACTAAATTTACCTGCCCACATTGTGACACCACCACTAAAGGCTCGTCTGGTGACAACGGTGGCTGATGCATAGCGCTCTCCTTGACGTCTCCAGCATCATTGGCGGCCATCATTTCTGCTCAGACTGAATCAACTTTCATCACTAAACAGCAATGGAGAGCACTGGTCCCTCATCCAGCGTAGATGCTCCCTGGCCCAGGCAGGAAGATGACGCCTATGCTTGGTGGTGTGGTCAGGTCATCTAGTGCACGTAGACCACAGTGATGTAAACGGTTACAAACGATCTGACGTGACACTTCGTTGCCTCTCACCTCCCTTGAACATGCCTGGAGTTGTGCTGCATTCATCATCCAGCTCCACAGGGCATTGATTACAATGAAGTGGTCATCAGTGTGTGATGGAGCCAATGGACGTCCACCTCTTTGCCTTTCTGTGACTCTTCCAGTCTCTCTGTATCTCTGTTGCAATCTGCTGATGACACTCTGTGACCCTCTAAGCTCAGTAGCCACTTCCGTCTGAGAGCATTCTGCTTGAAGCCTCACAGTGGCGAGGTACTGTTGATCAATTGTCAGGTGTTGTCTTGGTCTAATGAGGTCACACTGCGAACAGCCGGATGTGGAGGAATGTTTAATCCCAATTTCCCTAAATGTATTGGACGATTCAGAGATCAAACACTTGTTGTGAATTTTACCATTAAGCTTCTTGCTAGATATCAGCAAATTGTGCAAAAAGTACAGAAACACTGAATAGTTGGATGTGTGCATCTAAAGGGAAGAGATGGGTCATTTAGTTCATTTAAAAAAAATTCCAATATATTCTATGTTCCTGTTTTAAACAAAAGCCAAATGCCCCTAATTTTTTTGCGAGTACTGTAATCGATTCCTATCACAATGGTGCAAACCATCCACCTTTCCTATACCACACACAACAGGAGAAAGGTAGGTTAATGGGTTAAAGTGGCAAATATTTCACAAAAACTGTGCAACAAAACGTGCACGAAACCGTTAACTCACTTTCTGCTCGATTCCCATTGACTTCAATGTTAATTTTCTGTCTGGAAACCGAGCACAAGAATGAGTTTTTCAGACCGCTGGTGGTGTGAAGAACCGTCTGGCAGAATATCCATTCAGTGCCGACTGCTGAACGAGTTTCCTATTAAAGTTTCTAGGGATGGTTGCTAGTCGGTTTTCAGACGGTTTCTAAATCTGCAACCCATCTGAAAAAAGTGACGGAAAAACCATGCCGCGTGGACGGGCCCTAAAACTGTATATAGCGACTTGATCGTGTTTCACTGTGCCAGCACAGACCACATAACATTAGGTTGTGGCCTAGATTTGGCCTGGTGTTTGACATCTGTGCCCTGTTTACTGAATGCATATGGTTTGTGCAGTGGTGGACAACAGATTTATCAATGCTGTTGAATACTTATTATAACAATGCGTAACATTTATTATGGTGTTCATACTTTTGATGCAGGTTTAGACAGTCTAGTCTAAACTTACATGTTCTACTATATTATTTGGCTTATCTTAAGTCACTAAATATCGGCTTATGGCTTTCCACATTAAGCCACACAGCTTTTATCTGACGTGATGCAAAAATTAGCGGAGAAAAGCCCTCCCTCTCCGCATAGACATGATCATATTCCGTCCACAAAAATGGACAGAAGAATGAACATGTTCTACATTTTTCGGACTGCCGGCGGGGACCACTGCGCGGGTTTTCCGTAGCGATCCATTTTAAAGTTTGTCAGCCGGTTTGCAGACGGTTTCCAAACACCGTCTGAAAAACCGGCTGCAAACCCGTGCTGTGCGGACAGGCGATAAGAGTCTTGAAAAAGGAGAAAACTCACCAGTTAACTAGGGTGCTCTAGAAAAGCATTTCCTTTTTTTTTTTTTTTTTTTAAAAGTACCCCCTACTTAAAGGGATGACCCCCAAAGGATCTTATCATCACACATTGTACTATAGTTGTAGCATATTATGGAGACTGATATGTTCTAAAGACATACACCCTGGAGTAGACGTAGAATAGGCTGACAGTCTAGAATGCCCTAGAAGGCCTTGCCCCTGATTTGGAGGCTGTCAGCAAGGGGTTAAAAGCAGGTCTAGTTTCATGGATGGCTCCTAGATGAGACAGCATCGCTTTCGTCTTCTTTCATTTCATTTCTTCAGTCTTGCCGTCTCAATGCGGGAAAGGGAAAATATGTCAGCTAGCGTGACTGAGTTTTGGAAAGAGCTGTTCTGGCAGAACTTGTGTAATTTTCGGCCAATCATAGACGTAGAAGGAAACTTCGAATGTCCCTACAGAGAAAATAACGCATGAACTTGTACCAATAATCTGTTTGCTAATGTGGGAGGTAAGATTAGAAAGCGTGAATAAGCAGACTGCACCTGCTCCAGATTTAACTCTGTCAGGAGCGCGGTCGGAAGGACAAAGTTCTGTCAGCTGTTTATGCTGTACCGCTCAATAGCTGTCGGCCTCCAGCGACTCGACTTGAACTGTCTGTGCACCAGACGTGTGCAGGAGATATCCGCCACCAAGGCCTTTGCACTTGTGTTTCCTCAGTGCAGGAAACAAAGGTTTAACCCACTGTGGGAAATGAGGAGCTCCAATAAAATACATCTGCACTACATGGCCAAAAGCATCTGGAAGTATGAACACCCCCGCATGCGCTGCTTGGACAGTCATGGTTCACGGTTGCCTATTTGCTTCTACAACAGCTCCCACTTCTCTAGGAAAGACGACTACATCTTGATAGAGGGTGCTACCCAGTTTCCCCGAAAATAACACCTAGTGCATTTTTTTGGGGATGCAATTCAGAGTTTGGCTGCTTATGCTGATGTTTTGTTCAACAATAAATGTGAATTCTTGTTCTTAAAAAAATAAGACACCCCCTAAAAATAAGTCTGAGCTCGTCTTTAGGAGCAAAAATTAATATAAGACACGGTCTTATTTTCTGGGAAACTGGGTAGGACTCAAGCGTATTCATCTAACAAGTGAATTTCTACTTTATCCCATAAGAGGAGCCGACATCTAGACATTGAGCACACCAGTGAGGTTCTAACTTGTGGACCAAGCGTAGTCATGCAAACCGTAACTAGAAAGTTCTGCCAGCTCCGGGCGCTACGGCGTAACTGCGTTGGTGCATGGAGAATCCAGCGGACCACTGGAAATCAAAACAAAGCCCAATTTCAAGTAAGATCCAGCACCAAAGTAAAATCCAAAATTCTTTATTTGGTAATCCATTAAAATAGGTAGTGGAACAGAGAATAGTGGCGCGTTTTGAGCGTAAGGACCCTTAATCCTAGCCAACGATTAAGGGTTCTTCCTTCCCCCCGAAACGCGTCAGTGTTGTCTGTTCTACTTCAGATTTTAATGGATTAACTAATAAAGAATTTTGGATCTTACTTGAAATTGGACTTTGCAGTCATGCAAAATCAGAAAAGAATTTTCCCAGTTACATGCTGTAGGACTAACTTTATGCTTTACAACATGAAGCTCTACAACACTGATCTTCTCCCCCCACCTTGGTCTGGATTTGCCCTCTGCTATCTGCCTGATACATCTATCAGATGCTGAATTTCATTTCCATTGCCAGTGGAACACTAGGACACATTTGCTATGGCAACCATGCCAAAATTGTGGTGCAATTTGTGCCAAAATACTGGTGTACATGCTTTACACCACATTTATTATGTGTTTCAGACAGTTTCTAGACACTTAGGGCGACATGTCAGAAAAGTGGCGTTTCCACACCAGTTTTAGGCGCATTAAATCAGTGTAAAGTGCACCAGAAAGTACGATCCCTTGCATAGAAAACTTAATGTGCCTAAAAAGGCACGCTGCGCAAAACGTGGCACATGGCATATCATTGGAAGTATATGTAATGCGTCTATCGAGATGCATTGTGTGACGGAGGCGCATTACATATCATTAATGCACCTCAATAAGCGCATTGCGCAACGGAGGAGCACAGCGTGCCATAATTCGGCTCATTACAATGTGTCGTGCCCGGCGTATAATGCAGCTAGTTTTGGTGTGCGACAGTTCATTTACATCAAGAATATGGCATCAAAAGTGGTTCTGGCGCAAAATAGACCGAAAAACTGGCGTTGGCGTGTTGGGAAATGTCGCCCTTAGCTGTTGCTACTATTGGTTGTTGCCCATAACTGGGGCAGCTCTACTGGGCAAACTAACTTTAAAGTAAGGCACCTATGACAGAGCCATGTTTACATTCCACCAGAAATCTGTCACCTGTAGGGTCCTATTGTAGTTTAAAAAAGAAGAAAAAGGCTGATTGCTCTGGAGAGAGGGGTGTATTATAAGAGAGGAGGCAAACTTAAGTATAATAAAATATGGGCTAAATGGCTGGATACTTCTGGTCTTGCTGCACCGAACTTAGTTAGGCAGAGGGTGTTGGGGATCTCGGTGTAGAGGTTCCTGGGACTGCGTCTATGGCAGTTGTGTGGATGGAGGCCGTCCGACAGCCAGGTACAATTTTTATTGTGACAAGAACTTAATTTTATTAATATTGCATTGCTATGTGATTGTATTGGATATTTACTGCTCTGAATCTGGAGATGGATGTGGGAGGTGGGCTTGGTTGGGTTTTGGGGATAAAAGTTGAAATTTAGTCTTACAATGACATATACTGTACGCTGTTTGTACTACTTTATATCTGAGCAATAAAAAGTTTATGGTTAAAAAAAAAAAAAAAAAAAAAGGATAGCTTTTAAGGGGTGTTCCCGCTACAGACTTTGATGGCATATCACTGGGACCTCTGTAACTGGCAACTATCTCAGGAACGAGCCCCGAAAGTTACAGAGCAGACTGGAGAGTCGGTCGCACTTGCGCACGGCTCTCCCTATTATGTTGTAGTGGAGTTCCAAGCAGAGCTGAACGCAGCGCTCACCTGTGTTCAGGACTCCTATAGAACAGAATGGAGAGTCGTGCGCGAGCAGATCTCCAGTCTGCTCTGTAACTTTCAGGGGGCTGTTCCCGAGATATCAGACTTTGGTGGCATATCCTAGCATTATGCCATCAAAGTCTATGGTGGCAAAACCCCTTTAACATATGTTTTTTAATACCACTGTATAGAACAGCATAATTTCCTTACTTCTTCTATACTTCTTTTTGCAGCATACAGATCTATACCGGCCAAATGAAGCCCAAAAGGACACAGTTTTAGGCCATTTCAACCTACAGATATTTACATATGGTATACATATAAAATGTTAACCATTGATCTATGGTGTGTATCTAGCCTTAATCAGATGCTGGAGCTATTGCTTTTCTGGGTGCTGCTTTCATAGTCACAGGTACCTGCTACCGGACTTCAGCCATCAGAATACTGAAACTACCTTACTTGGACAAGTGCATTAAAAGTAAACGGGAATTTATTATGTTTTTCCCTGATAATTTTTAATGCTGATTTAAGATGTCCTTATTGAATGTCCTTGGGTATACGGTACACAATAAGGGAAGTCATGCATGTTACACCATCATCACAGCAGGTTACAGGAATTACACAAGCTGCATGCCGCTGTCCTGTACTAGCTCAGTGTTGTGCCCTCTTGTGGACTAAGTGATGAAATGGAGTCTCACAATTCCCAGGGACTATGAAGGTTCATGGAGGACGCTGCTGCAGGATCACAATCTTATCAATGCATTGGTTCTGATGTGTATTATACATCACACATGATATGGAAGGTCAGAAGTAAACAGTAATTATGCACAGGAGTCTGTACAAGCAGCTGGAGACGCTTTAAAATGTGCATTTTACATATTCTAGTTTGCTGAAGCATGTCCAGCGGCATACTGTGACGTGAGGATCCAATTGCAAGAAGACCCCCTGTCTGGTAACCCCACTTGGCTGCTAGTGAGGATGGAAACCATAAGACATCTCAACACTGGGCAAAGATATGCAGCCCCCTTTCATGGCTGGAAGCTACACAGCACTTCTTATGGGAATCGCACATTGGACCTTATGTAAACTGTTTAGCAGTAAGACTGTCTTTGTTGCCCATAGCAACCAATCAGACCCCATAGCAACCAGAGCTCATTTTTTATATTTCCAGAGCAATATATGAAAAGAAGGCTAAACTCTGATTGGCTGCTATGAGCTCTGATTGGTGGCTATGAGCTCTGATTGGTTGCTATGAGCTCTGATTGGTTGCTATGAGCTCTGATTGGTTGCTATGGGCTCTGATTAGTTGCTATGAGCTCTGATTAGTTAACTGGGCTCTGATTGGTCGCTATGAGCAACACAGTCTTACTGCTAGGCCGTTTTCATACATAAGGCCCATTGTGTCAAGACTAATTCCCAAATTACAAATGATCGAACAGGGTGGTCACCAATGGCCCTTAAATGCCTCAGACACGTGTGTCCTTTCAGGTAATTAGGCCACCAGTTTGCTCCCTGTACTGCCTCAGGTGAGCCATGTTTGCCCTCTTGAATATTTTACCCAGAAGTGTGCCCCCTTAGGCCTCGTTCACACGGCTTATTCTGCCACGGATTGGCGCCGTACTGCGCGCCGGATTTGCGCCGCAGTACGGCGCCAATCCGCGGCAGCAATTACGGTAATCCACTGCTCTCATAGAGAACAGTGGAATCCGCCGCTCCTCCCGCTCGCGAATCCGCCGCGGGGGAGAAAGTGACATGCACATTATTTACGCCGCGGACGCGCCGTAAACAATGCATTGTCTATGGGGCCGGGAGTGGCGCCCCCGCCGCGCTCCGGCCCCGCCCCCGTCCCTTATTCCCGACGGATTTGTGCGCTCAATACGGCGCACAAATCCGTCGGGAATAAGCCGTGTGAACACGGCCTTAGTGTCTTACCAGCAGCCAAAAAGTTCCCCCTTAAAGGGGTACTCCCATCAAATAAAGTGATGCCGTATTGCTAGCATATGATCAGTGGTGGTCCAATACCTACGACCTCCACGAGCCTTAGGCTATGTTCACACGGCTTAAAATGGGCCGTATTTCGGTCCGTAATTACGCGCCGAAGTGCGCAAATTACGGGCTGAAAAAAGCCCATTCATTACGGTAATCACAGTTCTCATACAAACTTTTGGTTTTCCGTCTCCTCCCCTGCTGGGCGAATCCGCCGCGGGGGAATAAGTGACATGTGAATTACCAGTGGCTTATATGCGCCGCTGTAATGCAATCAATGGGCCGGCGAGGTGCCAGCCCCCCGCTTCCCCCCCCGGGCACTAGGTCCACCGGGCGTAATTACGTTACGAAATTAAGCTTTTGTGAACATAGCCTTAGAATGATGGGGCATCTCAGGGTACACCGGTGTTCCCCGAGTCCATGTCTAGGGTTTCCCTGTACAGACAGGTGGCCAGGCAAGTGCCATGTCCTTGAATGGGGATGTGCTGCATGGTCCTGCACTCTGGGTGGCAGGGCACTGCTTTGCAAGCAAAAAAGTAAAGGCAATGAAGCATAACCAGCACTATTGCCCCTTCATTCTCAGGATCGGTAGGGGTCCTTGCATTTTGTAAGATGGAAATATCTCTTTAAGTACCCCAATCACAAATATGCCCTTTAAGGGTTGTTCCAACCAAAAACTTTGGATAGGATCGGATCAAAGTGTGATACATGCAGGTCCCACCTCTGGGAGCCGCACCTTCCTTGGCAACGTTCCTCTAGAAGTCTCAGCTCTGAATGGTGAGCCTCTGGCGCTTTTTACGCGTCTCTTCATTCTGTTCTACAGGACTTTGACGTTTAGATGAGAGCTGTGTTCAGCTGTACTCCGACTCCCATAAAACAGAATGGACAGTTGTGCACAAGTGTGACGGGCTCTCCATCCTGAGCGGAGGCTTTTGGGGGGTGGGACCTGCACCTATCAGACTTTGATGCCATAGCCAATAAATATGCCTTTAAAGTCTATGGTGGGAACATCCCTTTTAGGTACAGACATCAACTTTAGTGCCTCTGCCCAAGTGCCTTTTTGCATTTCCGATTTCGGCTTACCCCAATGTAATGTCTGTCTTAAGAGCTCTTTTAGTATCTGATCCAAGGTGCTTCCTTCAGTATTATACAAAAGGAACCCATTTTAAAGGGGTTTTCCCACAATCTCATTTCATACCTCCTGCATCCAGCTGTGTGCTCAGAAGGGGGCGTGTGTGATTTGTTTGAATTGCATATCATGTGACCCAGCAGGATGACATCACCAGGCCTTTCCTCTCTCTAGTCAAAGAAAGGTCTGTGTATGTAAAGCATTGTGAGTAGCTGAGAGGTAAAGTTTTTGCTTCACAGCACAAGGGTCCTAGGTTCAAATCCCTGCAGGAACCAAACCTGTGGATTTTTTTCTCTTTATCAATATACATTGAGGTTTCTTTTTTATTTATTTGCACTGTTTGACTAATTACTAAGGAGTAGAGAGGACAGGAGTAGAATATCAGCACCTGGGGTTTGAACACTCATTAAACTGCCTGAGAGGGGTGACGTCTGAGCATGTGCGACCAGACTGAGGAGCTCTCAGCCTTGGGGCGTATCCCCTGGAGACGAGCTGTAAACAATGGATCACAAAAGGAGCAGCTAAAACAAAAACGGTACAGAATTTTTAATATTAATGAATGGTGAAAATGTTTATTTCATTTGCAAGCTTCCCACGTCAATTTTACTTCGTGGAAAAACCCCTTTAAGGAAAGCCCCAATCGTGGATGATGGGAGTCACTTCATTTAACCAACATCAAACCTAGGCAGGTCCTAAGAAATTAGCCCTGCCTTTGTTGCAACTTTTAGATTTTCTATTTGCACGTATAGAACTATGGATTACGCCTCTTCTCCCGCTCGTACAATACGATTGTATTGTACGCGCGGGGAGAAAGTGGACTTTTCAATTACTTTTTCCCGGGAATACGAGCCGTGAGTAATGAATGTCAATGGGGCTGGTTGCCCCCTCCCCCCTCACCCCCGTTTATTAGCGCGAGCTCCCGAAAAACACGGTGTGAGCATACCCAAATACTTTCTTTGTTGCCCATAGCAACCAATCAGAGTGCCCCTTTCATTTCATGTAGTGCTCTGAAAAAATGAAAGGGGCGCTCTGATTGGTTGCTATGGACAACAAAGAAAGTCTTCGACAGTTTTCATACATGAGGCCCGGAATAAATTATTATCATTCTTAAGTTCTTGTGAAACACGCACTGGGAACCAGCTGCATCGTCTTAATACTAATAAACTAAGTAGAAGGCTGTCTCAGTGATGGCTGCTCAATGTGTTGGATGCATCTCCTCCGACTCTCAGCAATATCATACCACAGTGTATTTATACTCATCCTATAGTTTTGCTCACACGGCATATTATTAACTTTCTTTCCATCAAGTGTAGTGAAGACAAGAGTGAGAAAAGTTAAATATATCATGCAGAAGAGTCCCCATGATGCCGGGATTTGACATGTCCGTGATCTACATTTAGTTGCTACCCTGCTTCCCCAAAAATAACACAGCGTCTTATACTAATTATTGCTCCTAAAGATGCACTAGATCTTATTTTTCCACAAATAAATTATAGCATGCTATACTAGTGAGTGAGTGTGTATGTGTATGTATATTATATTTTATTATTATATATTTATTATTTGTATATATATATATATATATATATATATATATATATATATATATATATATATATATATATATATATATATATCAGGAAAAACTGCAGCACTGGTACATAAGGTAAGGCTGGTACAATCTATTTAAAGGTGAAACTTCATACATATGCAAATAAATTCATTAATTTAAATAATTAACATATTAATAAAAATAGTGACAAAATATGTGATCAATTATTACATGATGCTTAATAGTGAGTATAATCCAAACAACGTGATACACAAGTGACAATAATGTGATAAATCAATCATACATGAGACTAGAAAGGACATGATCAACGGGCATGTATCTGCAACTTATGATAGGAGTTGATATATATATATATATATATATATATATATATATATATATATTATATATAAATATATATATATATATATATAATATAATCTGAAAGTTTAGAGCCACAATCCATAGGATACATGTATGTAAAGGACATTTTATGGCAGCTGCAGTGACTTATCTCAAAGCATGGCAAATGTGACATGCTGGGACCTGTAGAACTAGAAGTTCCAGCATGCCCCATCAGCCCGCCTGTGAGATGTGTGTGTCAGTATCATTGATCTGTTCTCCCCCCCATCCCTCACTTACTTACATAGACTTTCTGTCTACTCTCCTGGGATGTTTGGGACCTGTGGTGACATCAAAGTCACATGACCTCCCTGCACAGGTCCTTCATCCCTCTGCTAAGACATAATGTCCCAGGGCTGTTTCTCTCTGCCCACCCTTAGGGACGGCCCTGTGTATGGGGAGCTGCAGCAATGACTTCTGCTATGTCTTATTTTTAGGGGAGACCTTATATTGTCAAGTTTGAAAAAAATCTCACCATGTCTTATTTTCGGGGAAACACGGTAGGTGCGAGCCATCGAAATGCTTCTTGTATTGTGAAAGAGTTAATGGATATATAGTGTGCATTAAAAGATTAAGACCAAATCCCTCCTCCCTCTCCAGCCCTGTCTGGTACCTCACCGTCAACGAAAATGTGTTAACTACACTGGACGTCTCTTTCAAAATGTTTCCTGCCGCATGTAATCCTGCTGTTGTATCCCCCTGCACTCCTTCCCTGTTGCCATAGAGTAAAATAGATGTTGGGCTTGTAGACTGTTATTTAACTGGCGGCAAGGCCTCCATAGATCTTAGGCTTTCTTATATCCGAGTACTCAGCAACTTCTTCAATGATAAATTCACACCCTTGGCTTTGTGGGCTTTCTTCTTGGAAGACGTGGACTAAAGTAAATCCTGGTAAAGGATGTCTTATTCAAAAATTCCAAGAATGGCAGTGGATTTGCAGAGCAGGTTCCCAGCAAAATACATAGTGGTAACTCCGAACCTATCATTACTAGACAACAGCTTGAGAGAAGGATGGAACTAATTAAAGAGGGTTTTCCACCAAAACATATTCTAAATGACTGTGTAATAACTCACGGTGCTCAGCAAGCTTCTACATGTGTTCTCGTAGGGCTTGTGTGCATCTGGTTATCCAATCTTACTGACTGACTAACCAGCTCCACACTATTGGGTCTAGAGATATCATCTGCTGCCTACATTTCATGGAGCCCAGAAGCTTTTAGCTTCTAAAAGGGATCTTCTCAGCAGGCTACAGCCTGCTCTTCATGGCCAGCTTCAGGCTACCACTTCCTGTTTAGGCGGTTCTATAGCAGTGATTGACATTTTAGCTCTGCTATTTCTAGCTGAGCCTGCTAGAGGGACATTGGTGAAAGAAGGGTCTAAAGAGCAGGACCTAAGGCTACAGCATATCTGCCAAGTGTCCCTATTTTGGAGGGACAGTCCCTATTTTTAACCCTGGTTCCTCTGTCCCTCTTAGCTCCATAAATGTCCCTCTTTTTAACGTGGGAAATAGATTTGTGTCAATAAACTGACTATCTTGCTTGAAGAAGTATTTGATTGCTTCCTAGCTTTATATTACATAACAACTTACTTAATATTTCATCACTAGATACAATGCAATCCTGAAAATGTCTCCCTTTTTGGCTGTCTAAAAAATTGGCATGTATGTGTTTGGGGGTGGTTAGAGGTGTCTTAGTGTGAGGTCATGTGTTTGGGTGTGGTTATAGGCGTGGCCTCATCCCTCTTTGCAATCACTAAAAGTTGGGAGGTATGGCTACAGAACTCTAAAGGGTTAAAGTTTGTCAGTCAGAAAGTTAAACAAGCTCCTGTGCTGCTGATGAGACACAACAGGAAGTGACATCACCATCCTGGCCACTGGTAGTTGGTAACCTACGGAAGCTTGTGTACACAAGCAGGAAATAAAAACTGCTCTATCTCTGAAAGGAAGCTAAATCAGAACAGCAATATATTTGGTAATAGTCTTAATTAACTTTGGTCTATATGTTTAAAAGGGTTATCTCACCATGCTGTTTTACAGAGCCACAGGCACATTAAGGGCAGCACGTCCTGTCTAGACTGTGGGTGGTTTTACAGCAGTGATTGATCTATCATCTCCGCTATCCTAGCTGATCCTGTTAGAATGAGTGCTGGAGGTTTGTAAACAGCAGCACACAAGGCTTCAGAGGTCTATAGGATTGAGTAATGTAAACAAGCTCCTGTCTAGAGCCTATTAGAGCAGAGACAGGTAACTAGGGAATCTTGTGCATACAAGCATGAGATAAGATCTGCTCTTAGCGCTAAAGATAAGCAAATTAAGAACAGCAATGTTTTTGGTAATCTTAAAGGGGTTTTGCTATGATGTAATGTTGACGTGGGATCCTCCAAAATGGGTTTTTAATCACTTTTCTAAATATATGTCAATAAAAAAGTGAAGCCTGTGAGATCTACAGCCTGGCTTACATGCCCTTGGTTTCCTGACAGTTTACATTAGACATGACCAGGAGCTGACAGGAGCTGATCTGGCCGCACTTGTGTTGTTTGCACTTCTTATCTGATGGCAGGGAACATGAACGAGCTTTGAAGGGAATGGGGAGAAAGAGATTGTATCTTTTGTATAGAGAATCCACTGGTTGTAATGTATCTGAGTAAACATGCAGACGCTCCCTAGCTCTCTGCTCAGCCCCCCTCTCTCTCTCCCTGCAGCATTTGTGAAGGAATGAAAGAAGGCTGCCTGCTGAGCTTATCTTCTCTCCTGAACAAATAAGAGGGAGAAATAAAATGCATATAGCTTGTGCAGAATGTTTGCTCAACTACAGAGACTGAGTATCAGGAGTGGAGTGTTGACATCACAGAGGAGGTACTTGTTTTTTTAAACACAGAAACACAACGCCCCTTTTTTCAGGCCTCAAGAGGGGAGTATCAGCCTGTTAGGTGAGCAACTCACTTCTTGGCAAAACCCCTTTAACTTACCTTTGCCTGCATGTTTAAAGCTAATCAATGTGGTGGGAATACCCCTTTAAAAAGTGATAGTAAGGGGTGAGTATAGAGAAAAGGAGGCAGAAAAGATAAATATTCCTTCCTTCTAGGGCTGGTTCATGCCACTACACCTAGACACCCAATGCTTGCCCACCTGGCTACCACCCTATTGCCATGGGCTAGTTTTCAACCTGTCTTCTAATGACTTAGGGCCACATGTATGAAAACTGTCTAGGTCTAAGACTCACTTTGTTGACCATAGCAACCAATCAGAGCGCCCCTCTCATTTTTTCACAGCACAATATGAAATCAAAGGGGAACCCTGATTGGTCGCTATGGCCAACAAAGTGAGTTTTAGACCTAGACAGTTTTCATACATGTGGCCCTTAGTGCCAGAGACGTGGGGAAGATCTAAGTAAGCTTGCTAGACCATGGAAGAGGGAGCTCAGGTCACCCTTCCCCAATTCCAAGGGACCTTGAGCAGACTGAGGAAACTTATAGTGGATGGACATAAGTCTTTTTTCAACTTTACTAACTATGATGTTATTCTGTGTTCCCACATCTGTTACACAGTGAATCACCCACATAAGAGGAAGTCCTATATCTACTTTAATTTGGTGATTTGCCAGTTTACAATTATATTAGTGGTTCTTGTGCTTCTGATGCAGGACACAATTGTAACAACAAATCACAGTTCCCATTTATACAGCGGATAGAAAAAGGGGCCCAAGAAAAATTATTCACAGAAGAAACCAATAAATAAGGTTAATCTAAAATCTAGCTTTTAATAGTTCTTGATAAAAGATAGGGAAAAGGATCTCTCCTTAGGGAGAGCCTCCAATAAATTGGTTGGTGTGAGGATTTACTCGCCTATCAGACCTCACTGACTGTTTTGCATAAAGCAAAGGCTTATGGGAAAAGAGCTGAGGAACTCCACAGCGCACTCTAGTGGATGTAGTTATCCTCAATTCACAATGTAGCTCGCAGCATGCGAGCTTTTGCATAAAGTAAAAGGAACTAAACCACTTAGGGCTTGTTCACATGGCGTCTATGCGACAGGTTCCCTTTAAGACTATTACCAAATATATTGCTGTTCTGATTTAGCTTCCTTTCAGAGATAGAGCAGATATTTCCTGCTTGTGTACACAAGCTTCCCTAGGTTACCAACCTGTGTCTTATCAGCAGCACACACCGTCTTGCATCCATGTGAACATACGCTTTTCAGATGCGTCTCTGGGACCGACAGGACGGACCCAGAGACGCATCTAATAATTAGCAGTGACTTTATCACTGCCGGCAATGACAGACACGCAGCGGCGTTCACATGAGAGATCGCACCTGTCAGGTCCGTCTTGCGGATGCGATCCAAGAAATGACATGCAATTCTTTGAAAGACGGACCAGACAGGCGCGATGCAAACACGCAGCGGCGATCTCTCATGTGAACGCCGCTGCGTGTCTGTCATTGCCGGCAGTGATAATAAACTCACTGGTAATTGTTAGAAGCGTCTCTGGGTCCGTTCTGATGGACCCAAAGACGCATCTGAATAGCGGATGTTCATAGGGATGCAAGACGCCGTGTGAACATACCCTTACAGATACTGACATTACAATATTATATCAATTCTTGGATATTCCTCTACAGCCAGATCTACTAATCATCAAATTGCTGTTACACACGGTTAGTAGATCATCTCACCATCATCCATTCCGGAATATGTTAGGCTATGTTCACACGGCTTAAAATGGGACGTATCTCACCCCGTATTTTGGGGCAAGATATGTCCCAGCCATTACGGTAATCCACAGTTCTAATAGAGAACTATGGATTACGCCTCCTCTTCCTGCTCGTGCAATACGGCAAGTGGGGAGAGAAGTGACATGTCATTTACTAGCGGCGTATACGCGCCAAGAATAATGAATGTCTATGCCCCTCCCTCGAAATACGTCCTGCAATTACACCATGTGAACATAGCCTTAGGTATCCAGGATATAAAAGGATTATCACTGGGTTTTCCTTGGAGGAATAAATTTCCTTCCAGCTTACCCTGTGCTGCTCCCTATAAATAAGATGGAATATTCGTCCCAAAAGGGACGGCTCCATTCCGGGGCTGCCCTATGAAAAAAGCCAATTAGTGAGTAATATTATAAGAAATAAACATTCAATGAGAAAAACAAAATGTTTTCCCCCTTAATGGGGAAAAAGAACCTCTCTTATCCCGGGCGTGTTTCCCCCCTTTTTTAGTATATTGCAGGGGTTCATCAGGGGATCCTAAGTGTGGCGTGCAAAAAAGAAAGCCCACAATGGGGCAGAACCTTCTATCAAGAAATAAGTTATATTTTAGATTAAGGCCTTATTTATTGGTTTCTTCTGTGAATCAGAATTGTAACAAGCCATCAGCTGTAAGAGAGGGGAAAAAATGGTATGTACAGGCTGTTATTGTCTTCATCTATAATGGTGTACTCATTCACTGACAAATGGAAGTGAATGAGAGATCTTGAGAGAAAAAACAAAAAAAAAAAACAGCAAAAAAATTTAATTAGGCACAAAGATCTTTTCATAAAGAGATGATTACACTCTTTATTTACAAGAAAAACTTTCCCAAGTTTTTGATCCCGGTTTAGTGTAATTTTCCCAAAAATCGGGGGACAAAACATCCCATATTTTTTCAGAAAAATCGCTGCAAAAACTGAAACACGCCACAAAGTGTGAAAAAAACTTTAGGTTCCTTATCAAATTTTTTTTTAAAGCTGTGTTCCCCCACGGTTTTTTGGAGCGCTTTTCCCCCTGATTTTGCGCGTACTGATTTAATATGTGGGGAATGCGCCCCATAATTCGGTAATCCATAGTCCTTTGGAACAATAGAGAAAATGCGTAATTATTTGGCGAATACCGCCAAAAAAATTTAGGTCTAGGGGGGACGCCGCCCCCACCACCCACCAAACACTCCAACGGGAAAAAGACATTTTTAGCGCGACTCCCAAAAAAATGAAACCGGCGGCGCTATGTAGTCCACACACATGGTTAAACCCTTAGCCATGTTCACGGTTTAACTGCGGGCGTAATTCCCCCGTTGCCGGGGCCCGGGAGGAGCGGGGGGGGCCTTTGGGCCGGGCCCAAACTCATTGTAGCGGGCGAAATACCCGTAGAAAGGACATGGAGACAGGAAAAACTAATGATAGTTCTCTATGAAAAACTGTGCATTACCGGTTACGGGGAGGTTTTAGCCCGTAATTGGGCATTTCGGCCAAAATTTACGGACTGAATTACGTCCAAAGAAAACCCGTGGAACAGGCTTAGGGCTCTTCCATGGCTTTTTTTCGGGGACTATTTCACCCGTATTGCGCGCCTTTGCGCTCCAACACACCACGGGGAGAAATGACTGTCGATTATTTACGGGGTTATCACAGTGAAAATGAATGTCTTGGGGGCCCGCGAGTCTGCCCCCCCCACCCCCCCCCCCACCCACCACACACACACCACAACCCACACACGGGGCCGGCATAATTTTTCGGGGGGGGAAAACCGTCCCCCAATAAGCCCTGTGAAAGCCCTTTGGGTCCATCGGTCTTTCAGGACTCGCAAATAAACCACGATCCCCCCGGGTTTTGGGGGGGGGAGGGGGGGGCGTAGCCCCCCGCCCATAACATGCATTACATGTCACTTTTCTCCCCGCCCGTACAATACGATCGTATTTTACGAGCGGGGGAAAGGAGGCGTAATCCTAGTTTCAAAGAACTAAGGATTACCGTAATTTCACCGAATCTCACCCCGTATTTAAAAAAGCCCCAAATAAACCGCAAAATGCGCGCGAAAAATTTCCCCCCCTGTGAACATACCCTTTTATCCAAAAGGGGTATTTTTTGTAACAAAGCTGCTGATACCAAAGGGGTTAGCAAATTTCTTTGGGGGTCGATTTTTCCAATTCCATCCTGGGGGCCTCAAAAGGGGCAGAACGGATCGCAATTTTTTTTCCCAAAGTGTACAGTTTGACAATTGTTTCTTAGTGAAGTTGCTTCTCATTTACATACATGTATCATCATTTTCGCAGCTCATAAATGATGGCTTTGGCCAAAAATGGGTTTTTGCTGTGTATATAAGGGGGTGGACACAGCATTCGCTCTCATTTGATCTATACATGAGTGCATTTTTGGGGGTTGGGCGAAAAACAAAAAAGGGGTTTTGATACCACTGTTTTTAAAAAAAGAAAACCTTGGAATTTTTTTAATCCCGGAGGGAAAAGAAATCCCTTATTGGCCAATTTTTTCAAAAAGGGGGTTTCCCCTTGGGTGAGAATCAGACTGGATCATGTAAGGACTATGGATATGTACTAGTCTGGCCTGGCTGGACGAGATGAACTTAGCATTTGGGCTTGTCCTGAAAAGGCCTTGCAGAAAAAGGGTCCGCCTCTGTACCCCCCCCACCCCCTCTTCGATCTGCCCTATCTAGTGGAAAAATTTTCCCTTTAAAAAGCTAATAAATGAACGTGGATTGTATTCAAAAATATAAGTGAAGGACAGTCTTTTTATGTTCTACATTGCCAAAGCAAGAGTGCTAAAGCTTGTTACCATAAAGTTAGTCACCGCGCCAACCACAGTGCACCGTGTAAGCAACAGTGCCTCCCTATGCCCCAAGTCTCCCCGTTCCTGCCACCCCACTAGAAAAACCCGCTCACCTCACCCCCCCCACAATCCCCCGTAAACCACAGCATCCCTGCACCCCCCCACATACCCCCGTAAACCCCAAACAACCCTCCCCCCCCCACAGTATCCCCCGTAAACCACAGCATCACCTGCACCCCCACATATTCCAGTAAACCACGCATCACCTCCCCCCCCCAAGTACCCCAGTAAAACCACAAAAACCCCCCCCACCCCCACAGTACCCCAGAAAACCCACAGTTTTCACCTGCCCCCCCACAGTCTCCCAGTAAACAACAGCATCACCTCCCCCCCACATTACTCCAGTAAACCACAGCATCACCTGCCCCCCACAGTATCCCCAGTAAACCACAGCATCACCGGCCCCCCACATTATCTCCAGTAAACCCGCTCCCCGCCCCCCCCCACAGTATCCCCCGTAAACCACAGCATCCCCTGCCCCCCCCACAGTATCTCCAGTAAACCACAGCATAACCTGCCCCCCCCACATTATCTCCAGTAAACCACAGCATCACCTGCCCCCCCCACAGTATCCCCAGTAAACCCAGAAACCCCTGCCCCCCACATATCCCTAAACCACAGCACACCTGCCCCCCCACAGTCTCCCCAGTAAACCACAGCATCACCTCCCCCCCCCAAGTATCCCAGAAAACCACAGCATCACCTCCCCCCCCCAAGTACCCCCATAAACCACAGCTTCACCTGCCCCCCCCACAGTATCCCCAGTAAACCACGCTTCACCTCCCCCCCCCCCAAAAAAATTCCAGAAAAACCACAGCTCCCCTCCCCCCCCCCCCATTTCCCCATAAACCACAGCATCACCCGGCCCCCCCCCCCACATATCCCAGTAAACCCCACTCACCTGCACCCCCCAGATCCCCAGTAAACCACAGCATCACCTGCCCCCCCCACATTATCCCCAGTAAACCAAGCACCCCCCCCCCCCCCCATACCCCAAAACCACAGCATCACCCCCCCCCCCACAGTATCCCCAAAAACCCAAACCTTTCACCTCCCCCCCCCCACATTACCCCCTAAACCACAGCTTCACCGCCCCCCCCCCAGTACCCCATAAACCCCTCATCACCCCCCCCCCACAGATCCCCAGTAAACCACAGCATCACCTCCCCCCCCCACTTATCCCCAGAAAAACCACAGCATCACCTGCCCCCCACAGTATCCCCAGAAACCCACAGCACACCGCCCCCCACAGAAACCCCTTAAACCACAGCATCACCTGCCCCCCCCCACATTATCTCCAGTAAACCACAGCACACCGCCCCCCCCCCACAGTTCCCAGAAAACCCCAAGCATCCCTGCCCCCCCCACATATCCCGAAAACCACAGCACCCTCCCCCCACATACCCCATAACCACAGCTCACCTGCCCCCCCAAGTATCCCCATAAACCCCACTTCACCTCCCCCCCCCCCACAGAAATCCCAGTAAACCACAGCATCACCGGCCCCCCCCACATTATCTCCAGTAAACCACAGCATCCCCTGCCCCCCCCCCACATTTTCCCAGTAAACCACAGCATAACCTGCCCCCCCCACAGTATCCCCAGTAAACCACAGCATCACCTGCCCCCCCCCACAGTATCCCAGAAAACCCAACAGCATCACCCCCCCCCCCACAAAAACCCCAAAAAACCACAGCATCACCTGCCCCCCCCCCCCACAGTACCCCGAAAACCCACAACTCACCTGCCCCCCCCCAAAAGTATCCCATAAACCAAGAAAACACCTGCCCCCCCACAGATCCCCATAAACCACAGCTCACCTCCCCCCCCCCACAGATCCCATAAACCAAGCATCACCTGCCCCCCCCCACAGTATCCCAGTAAACCACAGCATCACCTGCACCCCACAGTATCCCATAAACCCAGCTTCACCTGCAACCCCCCCCCAGTATCCCCAAAACCACACATCACCTGCCCCCCCCACATTATCTCCAGTAAACCACAGCATCACCTGCCCCCCCCCACAGTACCCAGTAAACCAAGCATCCCCTGCCCCCCCCACGTATCCCCAGAAAACCCACAGCATCACCTGCCCCCCCCCAGTATCCCCAGGAAACCCACAGCTCCCCGCCCCCCCCCCAAGTATCCCATTAAACCCAGCATCCCCTGCCCCCCACAGACCCCAGTAAACCACAGCATCACCCCCCCCCACAGTATCCCCAGAAAACCACAGCATCACCTGCGCCCCAATATCCCCAGTAACCACAGCATCCCCCCCCCCACAAAAAATCCCCCATAAACACACATCACCTGCCCCCCCACAGTACCCAAAAACCACAGCACCCCTGCCCCCCCCCCCATATCCCCAGAAAACCCAAAAAGCTACCTGCCCCCACCCCAGTACCCCATAACCACAGCATCACCTGCACCCCCACAGTATCCCCAGTAAACCACAGCATCACCTGCCCCCCCCCACAGTATCCCCAGTAAACCACAGCATCACCTGCACCCCCCCCACAGTATCCCCAGTAAACCACAGCATCACCTGCACCCCCACAGTATCCCCAGTAAACCACAGCTTCACCTGCACCCCCACAGATCCCCCAGAAAACCCACAGCATCACCGCACCCCCCCCACAGTATCCCCAAAAAACCAAAAGCTCACCTCCCCCCCCACCCAAATACCCAGTAAACCACAGCATCACCTGCCCCCCCCCCCAGTATCCCCAGTAAACCACAGCATCACCTGCCCCCCCACAGTATCCCCAGTAAACCACAGCATCACCTGCACCCCCCACAGTATCCCCAGTAAACCACAGCATCACCTGCACCCCCACAGTATCCCCAGTAAACCACAGCATCACCTGCCCCCCCACAGTATCCCCAGTAAACCACAGCTTCACCTGCAGCCCCCCAAGTTCCCCAGAAACCCGGCTCCCCTGCACCCCCACAGTATCCCCAGTAAACCACAGCATCTCCTGCACCCCCCCCCCCCCCACAGTATCCCCAGTAAACCACGGCATCACCTGACCCCCCCCCCCACATTATCCCCAGTAAACCACAGCATCACCTGCCCCCCCCCCCACATTATCTCCAGTAAACCACAGCCCCCTCCCCCCCCCACAGTATCCCCCGTAAACCCCATCATCACCGGCACCCCCCCCCCCCCCCCGGTATCCCCATAAACCAAGCATCCCCTCCCCCCCCCCCACTTAACTCCAGTAAACCACAGCACACCTGCCCCCCCCCCCCACTTATCCCCAGTAGACCACAGCACCACCTGCCACCACCACAGTAATCCCAGTGAGCCACATTATCACCTGTCCCCATCACAGTACCACCACCCTCATCCTTGTGCCCCAATATGTGTCACGGTAATCATCCAACTTTATGCTGGTCTTCCGCTAAAAACAAAATGTACCGGGATAATCACACTCCGTCCATTTTTTATATTGATTTCTATAATTTCGTTTAAGAAATCCCCTAACAAAGCCTACCTTTAGGCTATTTTTCACAGGTTTAATGCGGGACGTAATTCGCCCCGCAAATTTCGCCCGTGGACGGGGGGGTAGCAGGCCCCAAACTATCACTCTAAACGCGCGTATACGCCCTGTAAAAACAGTCAATTACTCCCCGCCCGGCCTTCGCCGGGCGGGGAGAGGAGACGTAAACCCTAGTTCCTACGAGAACTTGAATTAAACCTAATAATGGGCCGTTTTTCGGCCGAATTGGCGCACTTTGGCGGTAATTACGGGCCAAAAACGGCCTTTTAAAACCGTGTGAAATGCCTTACAGCGCTCCAAGTAGAATTCCAAAACTTTATTATAGGCCGACACTTATCTGGTGGAGTCCTACGAGACAATCCCACCAATCAGACAACACTGCAGCAACATTCGGACATTTGTCAGGCAAGTAGGACTCCCACCTATCAATGCTGAAATCCAGTTTACTGCTCATAAACAAAGCAAAAAACATTATATCGGGAAAAAAACACAGGGTTAAAAAAAAGGATCCCCATAAAAGAACGGGGAAATACAAAATTAAAAAAAATAAATTTTTTTTAAAGATCTTTTTGCACAGAACCCTTTTGGGGTTTCCGACAAAAATAGTTTAAATTTTAGGGAACACAAATAAAGACATTTTCCAAAAAAATTGCTTTGTTTTCCCCGTTTTTCCTAAGGAAATACAAATGAATTTATGACCCCCCTGGCTATTTCAGTTCCCTCTAACCCCTGAAACAATTTTTCCCCCCGCTGTTTTTTCAATGAGAAACAGTGAGTGACCCATCACACAGGTCACTGCAGTGTCCTGTCTGCCAGCAGAAAAAGCTTGATTTTTGTAAAAAAACAAACGAATTAGGGCTTTTGTTTTGGGGATCAGATAAGAAGTCCTGTTAGTAGTTTGAGAAGCTAATCTGATCTAATTAGCATCTGAAAGCACAGCATGGCACAGAGCTGTACAAGCAAGGAGCTGTATGCAAATGAGTTAGTCTGAACCAGGAAGTGACAGAGTATTTCATTCATGCATTCTCTGAAACTCTGAAGGGAGACAACTCCTTTAAATAATCCACCATAATGGAATCATACAAGAAGGTGTAACACTGGAATAGCCACTGCCCAAGTCTAAAATTAGATGTAGATCTCTCATAGCCTAGATCAGGGGTGTCAAAACCTGCCCAGGGTGTACTTACATTTGGCCCTGCGAGTAATGGTCAGGCAGTGTATGGAGGAGAAGAGGAAAAAGCCAGGAGCTGGCATTACACTGCTATCCCTCAGCCTCTACCCTTTGCATAGAGCAGAGAAGGGAACAAGAAAAAACTCAGCGGGAGACTGATTAGATAACAGGAGCTCCTTCTGAGCCCCAGCATCTCTGCAGGCAGCAGAGTACTCCAAACTGCCGTTTTTAATTTTGGACCACTGTGTGTTTGAGTTTGCCGCCCCTGGCCTAGATGGTTCTGCCAGGCCAAGGTAAGTTCCCCTTCCAATCACTAAGATGACGACCGCATGAGGTGCCAGTAGATGGTCCTCAGACTGGTTCTCCTTTATGAACTGCAGAGAGCGGAAGCAGATTTCCCAGTTTATGTAACTGGCAACATTTAAGTTTTAAGTTGCACATGAAGACTAACAAATGAAAATATCTGGAGATTAAGGCTATGTTCACACGGCTTATTTGCGTGTGGACGGGGGCGGGGCTGGCCCATAGACTATCATTACTAGCGGCGCGTATACACTGCTAGTAAATGACATGTCACTTATCTCCCCCCGCGGTGGATTCGCCGAGCGAGGAGAGGAGATGTAATCCATAGTTCTCTATGAGAACTGTGGATTACCGTAATGACTGGGACGGATTCAAGCCGTAATTCGCGCACTACGGACTGAGTTACGGACTGAAATACGTGCCATTTTAAGCCGTGTGAACATAGCCTTAGGGCGACATGTCCCATTAGGGCTGCGCCATTTTTTTGGTGTATTTTGCACCAAAAAACTGTTGACGCCCTATTCTCTATATAAATGAACTGTAATACACCAAAACTAGGCCCATTATACACCAGGCACGACACATCTGAACGCGCCTAAAGTAGATGCATTAAATAAGCTAGCAACGATACACTATGCGCCTAAGTTATGCAATGCACCTATATAGGCGCATCAATTTTACTATGTTCATTCAGGGGCACTTAACATTGATTTAATGCGCCTTAAAACTAGTGTGGAGGCGCCTCTTTTCTGACATGTCACCCTAATTGTATGATTCCTTCATTATTTCCCCCTCTGCAGTTCCCATCTATTTTCAGTTGCCCCTGAGCCAGTGAGTGGAGGCTAGCTGCTATGATGCTGCTATTCACTACACACAGAAGAGGAGATCCTGCTCCCCGCTATCTCTATAGCACACCAAACATTGTGTGTGTTATATTGCAGTACTTAGAGTAAACTAAGAAGCATTAAAAAACAGTGAGAAGATATGATACTGTATGTCTCACTGCCTCTCTCCTGCAACTCTTTCACCCTCCCCTCTCCATAGACTTGTTTGGGCAGCAGGTAGCCTTATATTTTAGTGAGCTGATAATTTGAGATGGTCTTAAGCCGTTTGTTAAGTGTCAATGATGGGTTCAGTAAAGGGAAGGTGGGAGGGAGCAGGGAAAAAGAGAGTCGGGTCCACAGTGGGTTCTCCACAATGAACGTGCAGTTTCAAAACTGCACACAAAAATCCACACCAATTGATGCAGGTCTTTGAAGGCAGATTTTATTCATACTCAAAAAAAATTTTAAAAGATTTGTGATCATTCAATTAAAGGAAAAACCCCTTGTAAGGTGGGCTGCTGTTTGCTACGAGCCGACCTCAGTGAATAGGGAGATGGCTGCATTTGAGAGGTTCTCCTACATTCATGCGCCGCTAATTCACAAGGGCGCTTCCACTGTTACATAAGGACGCAGGCGTCCACGAGTTTGCCAGCGCTCCTGCCTTACCCAGCGGCAGCGGCCGCTTACTCCACACTCTCTTCAATGCCTCACTGGTAAGGATTATTACACATGCCTAGCACTGTCTCCTCTCTTCTCTATCTTTTTCCCTCTCTGGCATTTTTTGAGCAGGGTAAAAATGGGAGATATGGGTTTATTTGTTGCTTTTTTTTATAAATTTTTGCTTAATAGGCTAAAAACCCTATGTTTTTCTCCCCCCCCCTTCGTTTTCTCATTGTTTTTTCCCGATCTGAAAATTTTAAAAACCCACCAAATGAAATATGTAATGGGCCCCATCTTTTAAATTTCACAGAGATGGTTACTTTTTGTAATTATGTTTCACTATGGCCCATTTGTGTACATTGTATATATTGTACAGTCACATTTTTTTTTTTCCTTTTTTCCTTTTTTCTTTCCATTTGTAATTATATCACACATATTTAAAGTTATTTCTATTTTTTTTGGGCAATTTGAAAAAAGGTCTTGGGCAGGGCCGAAACGTCATTACCTGTCCAGTTTTCTTGCATCTTTTGTTGGAGCACTATTCTTTTAAATAAAAACTTTTTCAAGCATTATCTTTTATTTCTGTTTAACCTTTCCAAAATTCAAGTTCTAAAAAGCCTGAATAAACATAAACCCTTTTCCCCGGGTATATTTGGAACTCTCCCTAGAAAAAAACGGGGAAAAAAATGCACAAACTCCCGCCCCGCTTTGATCTCAGAGGTCGGCTCGGGAGCTTGCCCCGGGTTCCCGCCGGCCTAGAAAGGAGATTTTGCTTGTAACCCAAAACCCCCCTTTTTCTTTGGGTTAAAATTCAGACATGAATTTTTTTTTTTGGCCCAAATTTTCGTTCAAAATTTAGATTTCAGCCGACGCAAATCATAGCCCCAAAGGGTTTTAGGTCAAAATTTTTTATTTTGACCAAAAAAAAGGAAGGGGAAAAACTACACAACACTATTCCTTGAAAACATCTTAACCCCTGTAAATGACATGAACTTTGTCACACCACAAAATGACACCAATACTTAGAAACTATTGCTTAGAACTGGATATAAAAATAGGACCCCACATATTACCCCGTATTTACTCTGTAAACACAGAAATGAACTGCTCTGAAGATGACTGCATTGCAAATGTGAGCTTGAGCCAAGCAATCCCTTTGGTTACAACACTCTGGCAACCGAATGTTAATTTTAGATCTGTGCATGCTTCCTCCCGGACCTCTGCTCCAACAACAAAGGCCCCAACAAGCAGAATTGAGGCAGACAAGATGCACAGCAGGTAAGGTAGTGCAGAGCAGCGCTGCCCCCAGTGGACAGCTGCTACATAACATCCAGACACCCCGCAGGAAGAATTTGCAAAGTCATGGAGAAGGAGGGAAGGATAAATCATTCAAAGGGAAAGAGATAAATCCAGTGAAGTCTACAACATGTCACTGCATGGTCTCTGTCGGTGGGGTAATGAAGATCACACCAGGCAGGGGAGTTCATATTTCCCAAACCTCTTTTAAAGTGTGAAAATAAACAGGTGAGGGAGGACCAACTGCATGACCAGAGGCACAGGGGGCCAAGGGGGAAAGGGAACTATAGCGGCACAGCTGCTTTGATCCCTACTTATTTCTTCTACAGTACACCTGTCATAAGTGGTGCCAAAGTGGCATCAAAGCGCTGCAGCCTCTGACACAGGTGCACACAGCCACATGTAAATGATAAAAACTAAACTACCCAGTTATTGTGACCATTCCTACTCTTGATGGCAGCAGGGCATAGCTCATAAAGGAAGACATGTGTGGTGAACTGGCTTGGTGGGTACATAAATTGTGTGATAGGCTGTCTGCACACATATCCCTCGCTGCTGTCACGGCTAAATGGGGCAATTTCAAAAGGGGTACCATTTTTTTTCAGCCCCAAGGGGGACGAAAAGCTGAAACGCAGAGATTAGAAAATTCAGTGCCCTTTTAAAAGGAAAATAGCGCCAAAGGAATAATTGAAAATGCGAGCACCATGTCCATTGATGTGGAAAGTTTATGGTTAGCTATAAGGGTACAAGGGGAGGGAAACACAAAACAGTGGACATCCCTCCAAAATGACAAAGGGGGCGACCAGACGTGTGTCTAACACAACAGTTTAGTGAAACACACTCCGAATGGGGCCCAGAGAAGACAAATGTCACTAAACCTTTTCTAACCCTACTACACCTGGGGCCCCGCAGCACACAGATGTCACCACACCTCTGCTAACCCTGCTACACCTGGGGCCCCGAAGCACACCGATGTCACTGCACCTCTTCTAACCCTACTACACATGGGGCCCCGAAGCACACAGATGTCACTGCACCTCTTCTAACCCTACTACACATGAGGCCCCGAAGCACACAGATGTCACTGCACCTCTTCTAACCCTACTACACATGAGGCCCCGAAGCACACAGATGTCACTGCACCTCTTCTAACCCTACTGTGTATGGGGCCCCGAAGCCCCACAGATTACCACCTCTGCTAACCCTACTACACATGGGGCCCCGAAGCACACAGATGCACTGCCCCTCTTCTAACCCACTACACATGGGGCCCCCGAAGCACACAGATGTCACCACTCTTCTAACCTGCTACACATGGGCCCCGAAGCACAAGATGTCACCCCCTCTTCTAACCCTCTACACAGAGGCCCGAAGCACACAGATGTCACTGCACCTCTCTAACCCTACTACACATGGGCCCCGAAGCACACAGATGTCCTCCACTCTTCTAACCTTACACGAGGCGCCGAAGCAGACGGATGTCACTGCACCTCTTCTAACCCTACTACACATGGGGCCCCGAAGCACACAGATGTCACTGCACCTCTTCTAAACCTACTACACTTGGGGGCCCCGAAGCAACAGAATGTCATTTGCCCCTTTTCTAACCCTACTGAGCGGGGCCCCGAAGCACACAGATGTCACCACATCTCTGCTAACCCTACTACACATGGGGCCCCGAAGCACACAGATGTCACCGCACCTCTTCAAAAACTCCCCTTACACATGGGCCCCGAAGCACACGATGTCACCACATCTCTGCTAACCCTACTACACATGGGGCCCCGAAGCACACAGATGTCACCACATCTCTGCTAACCCTACTACACATGGGGCCCCGAAGCACACAGATGTCACCACATCTCTGCTAACCCTACTACACATGGGGCCCCGAAGCACACAGATGTCACTGCACCTCTTCTAACTCCTCTACACATGGGCCCCGAAGCAAGATGCCTCACCTCTGCTAAACCCTCTACACATGGGGCCCAACAAAGGATGTCACTGCACCTCTGCTAACCCTACTGTGTATGGGGGCCCGAAGCACACAGATGTCACTGCACCTCTTCTAACCCTGCTACACATGAGGCCCCGAAGCACACAGATGTCACTGCACCTCTTCAAAACCCTATAAGGGGGGCCCCAAAAGCAACAGATGTCACCGCACCTCTGCTAACCCCTGTATGGGGCCCAAAGCACCGATGTCACTGCACCTTTTCTAACCTTACTAGGGGGCCCCCGGAAGCACACAGATGTCACTGCACCTCTTCTAACCCTGCTACACATGAGGCCCCGAAGCACACAGATGTCACTGCACCTCTGCTAACCCTACTACACATGGGGCCCCGAAGCACACAGATGTCACTGCACCTCTTCTAAACCCTCTACACAAGGCCCGAAGCAACGGATGTCACTGCACCCCTTCTAACCCTCTACACAGGGCCCCGAAGCACACAGATGTCACTGCACCTCTCTAACCCTATTTGAGGGCCCCGAAGCAACAGATGTCACTGCACCTTTACCATACCTAAGGGCCCCGACCCGTGCCGAAATTTAAATAAATGGGCCGAAGCACACAGATTTTCCCCACACCTCTGCTAACCCTGCTACATGGGCCCCCGAAGCACACAGATGTCACTGCACCTCTTCAAACCCCTCACACATGGGCCCCGAAGCACACAGATGTCACTGCAACCTCTTCAAAACCTCTACACAGGGGGCCCCGAAGCAAAACAGATGTCACTGCACCTCTTCTAACCAAACTACACATGGGGCCCCGAAGAGCCCCGGATGTCCCCTGCACCTTTTTAAATCTACACACATGGGGCCCCAAAAGCACACAGATGTCACTGCACCTCTTCAAAACCCTACTAACACATGGGGCCCCCGAAGCCACGGATGTCACTGCACCTCTCTAACCCTCTAACATGAGGCCCCGAAGCACTCAGATGTCACTGCACCTCTTCTAACCCTGCAACACATGTGGCCCCTAAGCAGACAGATGTCACTGCACCTCTTCTAACCCTGCTACACATGAGGCCCTGAAGCAGATGGATGTCACTGCACCTCTTCTAACCCTACTACACATGTGGCCCCGAAGCAGACGGATGTCACTGCACCTCTTCTAACCCTCTACACAGGGAGGCCCAAAGCAACAGATGTCACCACCTCTTTTTAACCCTGCTACACATGGGGCCCCGAAGCACACAGATGTCACTGCACCTCTTCTAACCCTGCTACACATGGGGCCCCGAAGCACACAGATGTCACTGCACCTCTTCTAACCCTGCTACACGGGGCCCCCGAAGCACACAGATTGTCACTGCACTCTTCTAACCCTAAACACTTGGGCCCCGAAGCAACGATGTCACCACTCTCTCTAACCCTCTACACAGGGCCCCGAAGCACACAGATGTCACTGCACCTCTTCTAACCCTCTACACAGGCCCGAAGCACACAGATGTCCCCTGACTCTCTCTAACCCTGCTACACTTTGGCCCCAAGCAGACAGACCTCACTGCACCTCTTCTAACCCTACTACACATGGGGCCCCGAAGCACACAGATGTCACTGCACCTCTTCTAACCCTGCTACACATGAGGCCCCGAAGCACACAGATGTCACTGCACCTCTTCTAACCCTGCTACACATGGGGCCCCGAAGCACACAGATGTCACTGCACCTCTTCTAACCCTACTACACATGGGGCCCGAAGCACACAGATGTCACCACCTCTCTAACCCCCTTTTACACAGGCCCCGAAGCACACAGATGTCACACACCTCTTCTAAACCCATAAAACAGGGGGGCCCCGAAGCAGACGGATGTCACTGCACATCTTCTAACCCTGCTACACATGGGGCCCCGAAGCAGACGGATGTCACTGCACCTCTTCTAACCCTGCTACACATGGGGCCCCGAAGCACACAATGTTCACTGCCCCCTCTTCAATACCCTACTACACATGGGCCCCGAAGCACACAGATGTCACTGCACCTCTTCTAACCCTGCTACACATGAGGCCCCGAAGCACACAGATGTCACTGCACCTCTTCTAACCCTACTACACATGAGGCCCCGAAGCACACAGATGTCACTGCACCTCTTCTAACCCTGCTACACATGAGGCCCCGAAGCACACAGATGTCACTGCACCTCTTCTAACCCTACTACACATGGGGCCCCGAAGCACACAAGAGTCACTGCACCTTTCAAACCCCTGCTACACATGAGGCCCCGAAGCAACATGTCACTGCACCTTTTCTAACCCTCTACACAGGGGGCCCGAAGCACACAGATGTCACCACTCTTCTAACCCTCTACACATGGGGCCCGAAGCAACGATGTAAATGCACCTCTTCTAACCCTGCTACACTGGGGCCCCCCGAAGACACAGATGTCACTGCCCTTTCTAACCCTACTACACAGGCCCGAAGCACACAGATGTCACTGCACCTCTTCTAACCCTCTACAATGGCCCGAAGCACAAAAGATGTCACCACTCTGCTAACCCAGCTACACTGGGGCCCCAAAGCAGACAGATATGACACTCACCTCTTCTAACCCTACTACACCTGGGGCCCCGAAGCACACAGATGTCTCCACATCTCTGCTAACCCTACTACACATGGGGCCCCGAAGCACACAGATGTCACTGCACCTCTTCTAACCCTGCTACACATGGGGCCCCGAAGCACACAGATGTCACCACATCTCTGCTAACCCTGCTACACATGGGGCCCCAAAGCACACAGATGTCACTGCACCTCTTCTAACCCTGCTACACATGTGGCCCCCGAAGCACACAGATGTCACTGCACCTCTTCTAACCCTACTACCCATGTGGCCCCGAAGCACACAGATGTCACTGCACCTCTTCTAACCCTACTACACAAGGCGCCGAAGCAGACGGATGTCACTGCACCTCTGCTAAACCTACTACACATGGGGCCCCGAAGCACACAGATGCCCACTGCACCTCTTCTAACCCTATGTACCATGGGGCCCCGAAGCACACAGATGTCACACACCTCTGCAACCCTCGTAAATGGGGCCCCAAGCACACGGATGTCCCTGCACCTCCTCCAACCCTACTACACATGGGGCCCCGAAGCACACAGATGTCACCACATCTCTTCTAACCCTACTACACATGGGGCACCGAAGCACACAGATGCCCACTGCCCCTCTTCTAAACCCTGCTACACATGAGGCCCGAAGCACACAAAGTCACTGCACCTCTCTAACCCTACAAACACATGGGGCCCGAAGCACAAGATGTCACGCACCTCTTCTAACCCTACTTTTTTTTTTTCTACACATGGGCCCGAAGCACACAGATGTCACTCCCACCTCTTCTAACCTCTAACATGGCCCCGAAGCACACAGATGTCACCACATCTCTGCTAACCCTGCTACACATGGGGCCCCGAAGCACACAAAATGTCACGCACCTCTTCAAAACCTATAACATGAGGCCCCGAAGCAAAATGATGTCACCACTCTCTCTAACCCTGCTACACAGGGGGCCCCGAAGCACACAGATGTCACTGCACCTCTTCTAACCCTACTACACATGGGGCCCCGAAGCAGACGGATGTCACTGCACCTCTTCTAACCCTGCTACACATGGGGCCCCGAAGCACACAGATGTCACTGCACCTCTTCTAACCCTGCTACACATGAGGCCCCGAAGCAGACGGATATCACCACATCTCTGCTAACCAAGTTGCATCGGCAGAAAAGGCTTCAATTTTCAGGGCAGGATCAGAATTGGACCTCCGCTGATTGGCAAAGGGTTATCTTCTCTGAGTACCATTTTCTGTTTTATCGAATGGATAGATGTTAGCATTTAAGACAAGAAACATCAGAGAACAAGGACCCTGCAACTATTGCTGGAAGAACAGAAGCTGGTGGTGGAACCGTTATGTTCTGGGGAATGTTTCCATTGCATTCTCTGGGCTACTCATCCATGTGGAAGGTGCTCTCTACCGATTTGGCTATGAATCAATCCTTGCATGTCACATAGACCGATACATGCTGATAGTCTTCCCTGGAGCAGACAGGATCTTCCAGTAAGACAATGTGACCAGGAATTTTAAGTACTACCATGACCCTCTAATGCCCCAGACCCCAATTGAGCATCTGTGGAAACCCCTGGATGGTGGTGTTGGCTCCAGGGACCCTCCAGCAGCTGTGGGAGCTCCTGGATGGTGGTGTTGACTCCATGGACCCTCCAGCAGCTGTGGGGCCCCTGGTGGTGGTGTTGCTCTATGGACCCTCCCAATGTAAAACCAAAAGCTGTGCCCCCCTGGATGGTGGTGTTGGCTCCAGGGACCCTCCAGCAGCTGTTTGGGGCCCCTGGATTGTGGTGTTGGCTCTATGGGACCCTCAGCAGCTGTGGGAAACCCCTGGATGGGGTGTTTTGGGTCCATGGACCCCTGCAGCTCTGTGGGCCCCTGGAGGGGGGTGTTGGCTCAGGTGACTCCCATTTGGGGTAGGACCCCCCAAATGGTCCCCTTTGGGTGGTGGTGTTGGCTCCAGGAACCCCCCCAGCAGCTGTGGGCCCCTGGACTGGGGTGTTGGCTCTATGGACCCTCCAGCAGCTGTGGGAGCCCCCCTGGATGGTGGTTGTTTTGGCTCTATGGCCCCTTTCCCCAGGGTGTGGGGCCCCTTGGTGGGGGTGTTGGCTCCATGGCTCCTACCAGCAGCTGTGGAGCCCCTGGATGGTTGGTGTTGGCTCTTCCCTAAAATGGACCCCCTTTTTTCCCGGATCAGCGCTGGGGGCCCTGGATTGGTGGTGTTGGCTCTATGGACCCTCCAGCAGCTGTGGGGCCCCTGGAAGGGGTGTTGGCTCTATGGCCCCTCCAGCAGCTGTGGGGCCTGGATGGGGTGTTGGGTCTATGGCACCTCAAGCAGCTGTGGGGCCCCTGGATGGTGGTGTTGGCTCTATGGCCCCCTCCAGCAGCTGTGGGGCCCCTGGATGGTGGTGGAATCTATGGCTCCTCAAGCAGCTGTGGGGCCCCTGGGATGGTGGTGTTGGCTCTATGGGCCCTCCAGCAGCTGTGGGCCACTCTTTGGATCATGTTTGGGTTGGGTTTTTGGGTCTATGGCCCCTCCAGCAGCTGTGGGCCCCTGGATGGTGGGTTTGGCTCTATGGATTTCCCTCCAGCAGCTGTGTGGCCCCTGGATGGTGGTGTTTGGGTCTATGGACCCTCCACGCTTGGGGGCCCCTGGATGGTGGTGTTGGCTCTATGGGGCCCTCCACAGGGCCCCCATGGGGGGAGCCCCTGGGTGGATGTGGGGTTGGCTCTATGACCCTCCAGCAGCTGTGGGGCCCCTGGATGGTGGTGTTGGCTCTAGGCCCTCCAGCAGCTTGGAGCCCCCGGATGGTGGTGTTTGGCTTATGGACCCTCCAGCAGCTTTTGGGGCCCTGGATGGTGGTGTTGGTCTATTGGGCCCCTCCAGAGCTGTGGGGCCCCTGGATTTGGGGGTGTTGGCCTATGGACCTCCAGCAGCTTGGGCCCCTGGATGGTGGTGTTGGCTCTATGGACCCTAGCAGCTGTGGGGCCCCTGGGTGGTGGTGTTGGCTCTATGGATCCTCCCCAGCAGCTGTGTCCCCCCCGGATGGTGGTGTTTGGGTCTAGGACCCTCCAGCAGCTGTGGGAGCCCCTTGATGGTGGTGTTGGCTCTATGGACCCTCCCGCAGCTGTGGGCCCCCGGATGGTGGTGTTGGTTTTATGGACCTCCCAGCAGCTGTGGGCCCCTGGATGGTGGTGTTGGCTCTGGACCCTCCAGCAGCTGTGGGAGCCCCTGGATGGTGGGTTGGCTCTAGGGCCCTCCAGGCACTGTGGGGGGCCCCTGGATGGTGGTTGTTGGCTCTATGGACCCTCCCGCCCAGCTTGGGGCCCCTGGATGGTGGTGTTGGTGCTCTAAGGCCTCCATGCTTTGGGGGCCCTGGATGGTGGGTGTTGGCTTATGGTCCCCCAGAGCTGTGGGCCCCCTGGATGGTGGTGTTTGGCTCCCATGAACCCTCCAGCACTGTGGAGCCCCTGGATGGTGGTGGACTCTATGACCCTCCAGCAGCTGGGGGGACCCCTGGATGGTGTGTTGGCTCTATGGACATTCCAGCAGCTGTGGGACCCCTGGTTGGTGGTGTTGGCTCTGTGGACCCTCCAGCAGCTGTGGGAGCCCCTGGTTGGTGGTGTTGGCTCTATGGCCCCTCCAGCAGCTGTGGGATGCATTTGGCTTCAGATACCTGTGACAACCTACCAGGAACTTATTGAGTCACTCCCAGCCCATTTAGCTGCTGCCTGTGCTGCATACTATGGTTACTCTGGATATTGGCTGCTGTCCATAACAATGGGACTCCACTGTATATATCTTGTATATATGCCACTCCAAAGTCATTCAAAATAATAATAGGGATACCACAGCATGTCATTGGTATAAAATATATTTTTTTTTTAATTATATCCCAGTATCTATTGGCTTTTGTAGCAATAATGTCATCCAGAAAAGGTGGGAATTCTTGGTTTCTACTGCTAGCAAAGGAAAAATCCCCATTCTAGACAGCCATCCCTAACAACCCGGCATGGTCGATCCTCCTTAGACCATAGAATATAATCATCTTCTGTGATGCGGTCTTTCCTTTGTGTTTTAGGATGTTTATGGAGGCTTTCTAATGAGGTCTTTGTCATAAGCCCCTTCTAAACTTCAAGTAGCCCTACCACCCATACCTCTAATGGGACAATCTATGTACTTGGTGGGCCAGTTAAAATCCTGGCTGTGGTTTATCTCTCCAGCTCTGACTCATGTCTTGAAAACCACATCTTTATGTTGTATACCATTAAGCAGAAAAGGCCAGAGCAACAGCTGCTGACATGTGATCACCAAATGAGATTCGGAACATTTCATTGTCTAAAGTGAAAAGTAAAGAAGCTCAGAGCATCTGTTCCTCTGCGACATCACGTGCTGAGCCCACCTAAGATGTATTCAAGTAGGGTCAGATGATGGACACCTGCAGATGATTGCACTGCTCTTTGTAAAAGGCGAATTTACCATTAGTAATTACTACTAAATGAGGAGAATGAAATTTGTGTATCAAAGGCCAAGCATCAGCTAAACCATTTGGGCCAAAACTGGCCCGCCATGTCATTTTAGGTAGCCGGGAGAGCTGAGAGCAGGGATGAACAAGGTCAGGACGTAGAAGGACTGGCCCTCTACTATCCCCAGAGAATGCAGCTTGAGTTGGTGGCACCAGCACATGGAGCAGACGCCATTTTATATTCAGAGCTCTGCTGCACACCTCAAATCTGCACTGTTCATGACCTCCAAGGCGGACTGCTCTGATTGCCCTACCCAGACAACCTACTCACCCTCCAAGGCCATCTGAGGACAACCATAGCCCTGAAGTGACTCTTGGTGAAGATGAATCTGATGCCCCTATGCTACACCATCCTCTGACATATGAGGAGATGTTATCACCTAGGGTCCATTACCCTGAACCCTTACTATTTCACAAACTCTAAAGCAGGGGTCTTCAACGTCGGCTCTCCAGCTGTTGAGAAACTACATCTCCCATCATGCCTACTGATATAGATTATATAAATGCATGATGGGAGTTGTAGTTTCCCAACATCTGTAGAGCCGACGTTGCAGACCCCTGCTCTGAAGCATATCCAGACCATTTTAGATGTAGAGAGAAATTAAAATAAAATGGAAGAGGGATAATAAAGACTGTCACTCTGTCTAAACAGTGCCAGGGTCACTTCAATTGGGTAGACGGAACTAATCTGGGTTAACTAACCCCCACGTGACACGTTTGTAACTCCAACTCCCTGCAAAACTACATATGTAAATGATACAATTCTGTCATCATTAGGGGGAGCTCACTAAATACTACTTGGATGTTAAACTCATGACTAGTACAGTATACAGTAATGCACCCCCTAGTGATGCAGAATTTTAGGAATTATTTATTTGGATATGAAAAAGATTTGGAAATCTGTATCACAGAAACTTGGCATTATTTGTATACTTTATAATAAAGGACCACTCCAGGTTTTGTGTTCTTCAGTTCAATAGAAATTGCTTCTTGATACACAGTAGTGCCAGTAATTGTGCTTACCTGCAGCTGAATACAGGATTTCTCACTGCTGCCACTGGGTTATGTGACCTGCTCTCTGAGTTGCTGGAACAAACAGCACGGTTGTATGACCCAGAAGTGAATCTTTCAATGTATTTTCATGTGAGGTTCAAATTCAGTCTCTCAGGAATGCACAGAGAGTCTGTCGGCAGCAAAAGCACCGTGTCTTTCAGCTAGAGTGCAGGTCATGTGACCTAACAGAGACTGTTGCATCAGTCAGAAATCCTATATGCAGCAGCAGATAAAAAAATTACTGGTATTATAGTATATCTAATACCAATTTTTATTAACTAAAAAGGGGGGAAAAAACCTAGAGTGGTCCTTGGTGACTTTACTCTTAGGCATCAACTGCACTTTCCTTGCTTATTAAGTATTTAATGAATTTCAGATAATTATCCTAATGGCGACATTATTATCACCGTTATGATATGTATTCTGAACTTCAATAAATACTTAAAGGGAACCTTTATTCTGTAAGATGTTGTAGTTTTAGAGCATTTACCCCTTAAATCTTACTCATGAGCAGGTGTTAGCTCCGCCCACCAAAGGCTAGCCTCAGGTGGGCGGGGTTTGAAAAAAACTGACTCTCTGAAGGACTCTTCGAATCACTCTTTTCTGGCTGAAAACTGCAGATTTGAGCATTAAATACACGAAAACTCCAGCATCTTACAGAATAAGGGACACAGCGCTGGGAGCAGCAGGTCTGACACTACCTTGTTCTGTCCTCAGCAAGGGGGGCATAATCTATGTGACAGGTTCTCTTTAATAAGCAAGGGAAGTGCGGTTGATTACTGAATTCTATGGTTTGGGATTGAAATTATCTTATCAACCAAGCACTACAATTCACAGTTACATTATGTGCCGAGCAGAATTATATTTACTCTTAGGCACTCACACAATAAATGGTGTGTTGGAGATTTCCAGATATGGACACCTTCAGGCTCAGAGAGTATAATTATAAAAACTAAGTCAAATATAATTGAGACTTTTGCATTTTCCTTCAGAGTATGGCAACCTGGCTGCAAAACATTGCATGGCTAAACATCACTGTCCCATACTTCTTGCATTAGGATATGTTCACACGGCGTAATTGCGGGGCGTACAGTACGCCCCGCAATTACGGCAGGTGTTTGGGAGTCGTGCTGATCAGTGCGTACTCCCGCGACGCGGGGGGACACGGCAGACCGCGGGCCCATAGACTGTCATTATTCGCAGCGCATAAACGCCCAGAATAAGTGACATGTCAATTATCTCCCCACGTGTACAATACGATCGTATTGTACGCCCGGGGAGAGGAGGCGTAATCCATAGTTCTCTATGAGGACTGTGGATTACCGTAATTTCGGCGTGCATCTCACTCGTAATAGAGCGCAAATACGACGTGAAATGCGTGCTGAAATTAGCCCGTGTGAACATAACCTTATAGCTAAGAAGTGGCGGCAGTGCAACCCGCAGTGACCTGACAGTCACCAGCAAGCATTCGATTCCTCAAGTCCACCCAAAAAAATCCCATTTTTTATTTTATTTTTTTTAAAGTGACCAAATCTAAATTAGCCCCTGCCACATGGCTGGTTTGAACACACAGAAAAAGCCCAAATAGGTCCACATTAAAAATTCTTTTTTGGAGCAGAACGTCGGAATAATTCAATTTTCTGTTTCTGACGTAAAAGACACCCAAATGAGATTTACACGTTCTCCACGCAAAAACCTCAATGAGTCAATGATCGCTCCTCATTCTTCTTCAAACAGCATTTGTGTAACAAAGCTTTTCTCCTTGCACTCCTTCCCTGGGCTTTACTGGTCTTGAGGTCAGAGATGCATGCTTGAGCCTGCAGTAAAGTTTTAGCTTTTGCAAATGTTATTGTGTTTGGGGAAAACCACCTTTTTCCTGATGGACTTAATCCAGTTCCCTTAACCGCTCGGAAAACAAGACTTTGCCAGATTACACGTTAAGGTTGGGCTGGTCAGAACACTCCATCAAATGTCGAAGGAACAAAAACGTTTACGTAATTAATGAATTAATCCTGCAGAAGAAATAGCAGAATAGGCTTCTGTAAGGCGAGGTCTCCACAGCAAAGTTAAAATACAGTTGGAAGTCCGACGATATTTTAACTTCGCCGCACCGCTGGTTTTTGCACAGAAAAAATGCAGTCGGATTTCGGATTCCCGGCACCCACGAGCTGCACAGGAGACCGATTATAATCTGGCAGAAGAACACATTCTATCTTCCGCTGGAAGGACGGCGGCCTTAATAGAAAACCTGTGCTGTGTTCAAGTCTACACATTGCTGGGTACCAGGGCTGTGGAGTCAGAGTCTGTGCCTATTTTGCAGGAGTCGGAGTCGTCATACAGTAAAATGGACCGACTCCCAAAATATATAATAAGTTGGTCCAGATAGTTTTATGCAGTGCAAAGAGCAATTTTATATACAGTCATCTTACCTATCTTATACATAAAGTATTTAGCATCTACTTAGTTCTGCAGATTCTTTCCTGTAACTGCATTGTTACTGTTTTGCTCCTAAAAATCAAAATGTTAATTTTTATCATTTTGTTAGTATTTGGGAAATCCGCCTTTGGTTTTCAGCACTACCTGAATCCTTCTGGGCTCGGAATCAGATTCAATCATATCTTGACCAAAATCTGATTCCAGGTCTCTTCTACACATTCAAAGATCAAAACATTGTTACTCTTTTGCTTGTCAGTGTCTGTTCTACCTAAATAGCTTGATTATTGTATCAAAGTGGTACAAAGCCTGATGTTACCATTTTACTACAGCAAAGTTATCACTTAAACATGTGCCGTGTATGAGGGATATAGGAGTCTGAGTCCAGCTGAGTCCACAGCCCTGCTGGGTACAGTCGAACTTTCAGCAGATTCAACATACTGAATCCGCTGAAAATCCGATGATAATCCAGTGCTGTGGACAGTCTATTCAAGTCTACACAGCGCTGGGTACAATCGAATTTTCGGCAGATTTCAACATACTGAATCCGCTGAAAATCCGACGAGAATCTAGTGCTGTGTAGACGTAGCCTAACTTTGACAACACAGTACAATTCGTTTGTGCAAGACTATGAAATATTCAGAATTATTAGATGTTTAAAAATATGTGTAGGGATAATTACAGGAGTTGTTTGTGATTAAACTTAAAGGGATACTTCCATTGGAGACATTTATGGCATGTTAACAAGATAGGCCAATAATATATGGCACCTATAACAGTAACAGGCACCCCTGGTGACACGGCCACAGACTGCTGGATTCAAGGGGCGAATGAAGGGAGAGGTGGTCTTCTCCCTTCATCATCCCTGACCAGGAGGCCCTGAGGTTGGCGGATCCCAGCTCTTGACATAGGTGTGCGTCTCAGAGTTGGGAGCTGCATCTACCCGATATTAGGGGTAAGTGCACACTGACAGAAAAAAAGAGATAATAATAGGAATATAGAAAACCGTCTCACAGATCAAAAGAAAAATTCCTAAAACAATAATCTTTAATAGATATGCATTAAAATAATTATCCTTTATATATAAAAATGGCCTCACACATATAGCCACTATACAAATATGCAACTGTATATGTATAAAGTACCCGGTGTATATCAGTACCTAAATACAAAAGCAAGTGGACAATGTCTAGCTAATCACAGCAAAAAAGACATTGTACCAAATACCTATTAGCAGGGAGAAGTGCCCCTATAAGAGAGGAAATGTGGTCAAAAATGGTCAAAAACTCACGGTTCTGAAGACCTTGTCACAGTAGACTCCGTTGCCCCATTGGACCAGTATATATACCATATAATAGAAAAAGCCCTATCGCTATCACTATACTAGTCCTATCCAGATAGAGCACTCGCCCTGAAAAGGGCGACCCCACCTCTCGGCGACTCACCCTAACTAACTAAATTATACAGTAACATACATAAAGAACACAGACATAAGTCCCGACGCGTTTCCCCAAGATATGGTTCATCAGGGGATAATAATTATACATCTGTGATGAGAGATGATGATGGTCCAAGTGATGGCATGATGAGTGCACACTGGGAATATCCACCACAAATCTGTTAACAGGTTGCAAATGTGGACCTCACCATGAAGCACATTTAGGATTATAGCATATCTAAAGGTCCTTATAAGGGTTGTCTCACTACATTGATTCCTCTCACCTCAGTCCTGTTTTCTTGGTTTCATTTTGAGTTCAGGGGCGTGCTTACTGACTTCCACTAGGCTGCAGTAGAACCCAGGTCTGTAGCTATAGCAACCAGTGCTGGCAGCCTATCAGGAGAGATCAAACAGGTCTGTAGCTATAGCGACCTGAGGAGCTGACGCAGCCCATACAAGAGGGGATATCTAGGAATAGGTAGGACACTGTTAATGGACATATATTGCAAAGTGACTTGTTTTTGCAAGATCTTTAACATAAAAAGCAGCAATCCTTGTAGTGATACAACCCCTTTAATGGAAGGCCCCATGTTCACAGAAACAAGAATATAAGGCTCCCCCTGGTGCGGATCTTGGGACCACTGCTACATGACATCAAAGTAGCGCTCCTTTACACGTTAGCTCGAAGGGGGTCACGTTCCTCTTTACAGGACAACACCGTGTTGGTGTCTGGAGACTTATACACCATTAGCAGCTCCACTGAAAGGTAAATATATTCTGAAGTGCTCATGGGTCAATGAGAAAAAAGGAACGCTACATCCAATAGGTGGTGCTACAAAAGTCCTACCTTATTTCCCATGAGCTGTTTAGAATATATGAAGATGGTCAGATATATTGTTACTCACAGAGCAATCAGTATGAAGACTAATGAGGAGTACAAATGATGTATAACCTGTAAGATGTTGGTTAGATGCACCGTTGCACTTACATACCAGCTCGTGCTCCAGAAGCACAAAGGACACCTAAAAAGAGGGACATGAGAGGTCCTGGGTATATCACAACAAGCCATGCATCATGAATAACTTATAAATCCATCCATGACTGACCCCTTTCAAAAATAAGACCTCCCTCCAAAAGTCACTTAGTAGGGCTGAAAACCCAAGGCTCCCAGTCATAGCAACCCTCTAGCTCAAGCATCCTCAAACTGCGGCCCTCCAGCTGTCGGGAAACTACAACTCCCATCATTCCCACTGTTATAGATTATGTAAATGCATGATGGGAGTTGTAGTTTCCCAACAGCTGGAGGGCCGCAGTTTGAGGATGCCTGCTCTAGCTACTAACATGGTGCCACTATCAAGTCTGAATAATACTCATCTTATAGGTCACAAGTTTCGGAGGCTGCGTCATGTTACATAATCTCCGATCTAACACAGCTCATGCAGCTACTGTACTTCTCTAAGGGCTTTGAATGAAAACAAAAATGGTGTCTCCTCTTTCCAAGAAATATTCATATAATGTTTGGCTAAGGTGACTATGACTATCAGATAACTGCTGACAAATCCCACCAATGTTGACAAGTTCAGGTCAACACTCCTCAGATGTCTGCTGTTGGCAGAAACAAGAATGGGAAAAGCTGTATTTGAGAATGTCTGATTCCTTGCTCATCCAGAGGTCAGCAGAGCCTAGCAGCTGCTAATTCCCATCTCCTTATAGCAATAAACATGTCTGCCCGACCACTGATCTCCTTCCCGTTAGCAACAGAGATGGGGTACCTAAGTATCTGAGAATGGAGTCGGGGCACCTATGCTTTACAGCTCGGGATGTCTGGAAAGTGTCCTAAGGGAACAGAGGGGTGGATGTGACCCTATATATCACAGAGCTCAGCCCCCTTCTTCTTCCCCCCTATTTTTATATAACCCTATATATCACAGAGCTCAGCTCCTCTATCATTTAACCTTATATATCACAGAGCTCAGCTTCTCTATCATATAACCCTATATATCAGAGCTCAGCTCTTCTCCTCTATCATATAACCCTATATATCACAGAGCTCAGCTCCTCCCCTCCTCTATCATATAAAACCCTATATATCACAGAGCTCAGCCCTCTCCCCCTATCATATAAAACCCATATATCACAGAGCTCAGCTCCTCTCCTCTATCATATAAATCCTAATATCACAGAGCTCAGCTCCTCTTCTATCCCCTAAAAAGAGCCCTATATATCACAGAGCTCAGCTCCTCTCCTCTATCATATAGCCCTATATATCACAGAGCTCAGCTCCTCTCCTCTATCATATAACCCTATATATCAGAGCTCAGCTTCTCTCTCTATCGCATCCTGCTCTCAGATAGGACAGCATCATCACATGACAGGTTCTCACTGCAGTTTTGTCCCATTCAGGACCTCCGCTGTGGGTATCTGTTGGGAAATCTGAAAAGGGTATCTGAGGGATCCTGCAACTTATCTGTGGACTTCTGGATTACACTTGCTCTCTTTTCTTAACAAAATCGCTTTCTGTGCTGGACAAAACAGTGGATGGATGGATATAGAGCGTGATCCATCGGGATACCTTTTTCAGATATCCCAATGGATACCCTGAACGGAGTTCCCAAACGCAATGTATACCAAGCACTTGCACTATGTCAGTATCACTGTAGAATATTCATCTTGATACCCTACATAATATTTTCCATGAGGGCCTCCAAACACCTTGATCTTGTCCTGATATAACCAGAAGGAAGAGTTGTTGTTTTTTTTAATGTGCTTTGTTTCTTATTTTCTATAATCTGAACTATTAGCCTGATAAGCAGTGATAAGGCTGCAGTCATTTCCAGTACGTGCTTCCTCTATCTGAGCTAAGCTTGGATTGTAGTGTTTACTAACCACTTGCTGCATAATCGTAAAAATATTTCTCGGAAAGTAAAGTGGAAATGTAGCACAAATCTCCTGGAGATAAAATCTAGAAATCTAGCCTTAAGGTATGGACTTCAAGGTGCAACACCTCAGACACACAACAAAATACTGAAAGGGGATGCCCTTATATGCTATCTGGGACCACGAATGTCAAAGGTGAGTCATAAGAGGGGTATTACACCTCCCAGATTGCCAGACCCCATGTACACAAATACTAGGGCTTCTGTAGCCACGGTTCCTGAGAGTGGCTACAGAGCCCTTTAGGCTATGTTCACACAGCTTATTTGCGGGATGTAATTACGCCGTGGGGACGGGGCGGGAGCGGGGGGCTGGCACCTCGCCGGCCCATAGACTTTCATTACTAGCGGCGCGTATACGCCGCTGGTAATTCACATGTCACTTATCTCCCCCCGCAGTGGATTCGCCAAGCGGGGAGAGGAGACGTAATCCATAGTTCTCTATGAGAGCTGTGGATTACCGTAATGACTGGGATGTATTCCAGCCGTAATTCGCGCACTACGGACTGAGGTACGGACTGAAATACGTCCCATTTTAAGCCGTGTGAACATAGCCTTAGTAACCCAGATTTCTGCATTAACTAATAAAATGTAGAATTAAAACACAATTGAGGAGATTTCTCATTACTAATACTTAAGACAGTGTAAGTTTAGACCAGACAGTCTTACAACGCGCCACATTTATCATAGTGTTGATAAATCTGGAGCACATTTATATTGTATAGTCTAAAGCTACACCTCCTATTAGTTGGCTTACTTGTGGCACTAATTGCGACAAAATTTTAGCACTTTATTGGCGCATACTGTGACACACTAAGGACGCATTTCTCAACACGCCAAAGCCAGTTTTATGGTCTATATTGCACTAAATCCGCTTTTGACACCATATTTTGGATGTAAATGAACTGCCGTACACCAAAACAATGCGCATTATGTGCCGGGACCGACACATTGTAACGTGCCTAAAAAATGATGCGCTGTGCGCCTCCATAACGAAATGCGTCTATTACAAGTGTATATGTGTTAGGCGCATAGCGCATCATTACAAGTGTATATGTGTTAGGCGCATAGCGCATCATTATAAGTGTATATGTGTTAGGCGCATAGCGCATCATTATAAGTGTATATGTGTTAGGCGCATAGCACATCATTACAAGTGTATATGTGCTAGGCGCATAGCACATCATTACAAGTGTATATGTGTTAGGCGCATAGCGCATCATTACAAGTGTATATGTGTTAGGTGCACAGCACATCATTACAAGTGTATATGTGCTAGGCGCATAGCGCATCATTACAAGTGTATATGTGTTAGGTGCACAGCACATCATTACAAGTGTATATGTGTTAGGCGCACAGCACATCATTACAAGTGTATATGTGTTAGGTGTATAGCGCATCATTACAAGTGTATATGTGTTAGGCGCATAGCGCATCATTACAAGTGTATATGTTTAGGTCTAGCGCATCATTACAAGTGTAAATGTGTTAGGCGCATAGCACGTCATTACAAGTGTATATGTGTTAGGCGCATAGCATGTCATTACAAGTGTATATGTGTTAGGCGCATAGCGCATCATTACAAGTGTATATGTGTTAGGTGCATAGCGCATCATTACAAGTGTATATGTGTTAGGTGCACAGAAACATCATTACAAATTTGTATATGTGTTAGGTGCATAGCACATCATTACAAGTGTATATGTGTTAGGTGTATAGCACATCATTACAAGTGTATATGTGTTAGGTGTATAGCGCATCATTACAAGTGTATATGTGTTAGGTGCATAGCGCATCATTACAAGTGTATATGTGTTAGGCGCATAGCCCATCATTACAAGTGTATATGTGTTAGGCGCATAGCCCATCATTACAAGTGTTATTTATACGGAATTGGTATGGAGTCATAGCGCATCATTACAAGTGTATATGTGTTAGGTACATAGCACATCATTACAAGTGTATAGTGTTAGGTCATAGCACATCATTACAAGTGAAATATGTGTTAGGCTGCATAGCGCATCATTACAAGTGTATATTTTGTTAGGCGCATAGCGAATCATTACAAGTGAAATGTGTTGTTAGGTGCATAGCACATCATTACAAGTGTATAGTGTTAGGTGCATAGCACATTATTACAATTGTATATGTGTTAGGTGCATAATCATTACAAGTGTATATGTGTTAGGTGCATAGCGCATCATTACAAGTGTATATGTGTTAGGTGTATAGCGCATCATTACAAGTGTATATGTGTTAGGCACATAGCACATCATTACAAGTGTATATGTGTTAGGCACATAGCACATCATTACAAGTGTATATGTGTTAGGCACATAGCACATCATTACAAGTGTATATGTGTTAGGCACATAGCACATCATTACAAGTGTATATGTGTTAGGCACATAGCGCATCATTACAAGTGTATATGTGTTAGGCGCATAGCGCATCATTACAAGTGTATATGTGTTAGGCGCACAGCGCATCATTACAAGTGTATATGTGTTAGGTGCATAGCACATCATTACAAGTGTAAATGTGTTAGGCGCACAGCACATCATTACAAGTGTATATGTGTTAGGTGTATAGCACATCATTACAAGTGTATATGTGTTAGGTGTATAGCGCATCATTACAAGTGTATATGTGTAAGGCGCACAGCGCATCATTACAAGTGTATATGTGTTAGGTGTATAGCACATCATTACAAGTGTATATTTGTTAGGTGCATAGCACATCATTACAAGTGTATATGTGTTAGACGCATTTCACATTTTACAAGTATGTGTTAGGCGCCTTTCATATACTTGTAATGATAAGCTATGCACCTCCGTGCCAGTTGTGCCTCAATAGGGGCATTACATACTCTACCAATGAAATGGTTTTTGCATCATTTTTAGGCGCATTATGTTTACTATGCAAGATCTACCCGACGCCAGATTTTTGATAGAGTCGGACTTTCTGGCGCACTTTACACTTATTTAATGCACCTAAAAACGGACGTAGCACCACCAATTTCAGATATCTCGCCTTATGTCCCCTTTTCATGAGGCCTATTTTACAAAGGCAACACCCATTCATTCAGGCGAGGTGCAAAAGTGTCTAAGCCTATGTTCACACGGCTTCTTTCAGGACGTATTTCAGGGTATAAATGCGCTGTAAGGCGCCCCGAAATACTTTGTGCAATCATGGTAATCATAGCTCTCAGAGAGCTATGATTACCTGCTGCCTTCCCTGAACACCGGAAGAAAGAAGTGACATGTCACTTCATTCCGGTGTATACGCAGCAGGGATAATGAAATTGAATGGGGCCGGACGGGGGCCGAGTAGCGCGTTCTTCTAAACACACGGGGGCAGATTTATCAAGACAGTTGCGCCAGAATTCTGGCTCAATTTGCACCAAAAACAAGCTTTTCGACACATTTATTATGTGTTTTAGACAGTTTCAGACGCTTCTGCGCCTCGTCCGACAAAGGAGGTGTGGCCTAGTAAAAGGGGTGTGGTATCATGGGAAAATGGGCTTGGCTTAACTGCAAAAGAAAATGTGACAGAATATTGTCGCAGTTTCTGGCGTAAAAGTAAGCCAACTTAATTGTGGTACAAAGTTAGACAGTTATAACCTGCACCAGATTTATCAACACTATGATAAATGTGGCGCATTGTAAGACTGTCTAGACTAAGTTTACGTTGTCTAAGATTAAGACACTATTGATAAATCTGCCCCACAGTGTCTTGCGGCGTGCACTTGTGTGTTATAAGAGTAAGTAGATGGTGTTTGTCGTTAATTGTGATATTGTATCAGTCGTCAATGCTGAAATCAAAATCATTGGAATGGATTTACTTACTTGCGCTCTTGGGGCTGCAGTTGCTACATATAATACCTTACAAAAGCTGAATGAATGCAAAAACAATCTTTTTTTTAAGTTTTACTGCACAAAGACCTGAATGGCCTTGAAACATATGGGACGTTGTTCCATTACAACATGTGGACAGTATTCCCTGACGGAGACAGCAGTACGGGAATCTCTAGTCATAATAACGAGACTCCCAGAAGGTAAATAAATACAGATGGAAAGTCCTTGTGAACCTGTCAAAAGAGAAATGGAGGGGAGCAAATCCCAGAAGATGAGGGAAATGTAAGGTAATCACAAACACTAGATTTTTGTTGGGGATTGTCACTGATAATGTAACGGCAATGGTGCAGACCTCACAGGAGGGCATCAGGAAAACTATAGGATGAACACGAGATATAATATCTGATGTGTATTGGGGATACTGAGGATGATAGATTTGGTCATGGCACCTTCTACCTATATGACATAGACATGACACAAGAACACGGGTGGGAATCTGGAGAGAGATGGCCACTCATGAAAGGTTATTCACCATTATAGTGACTGAAGAAACAGTCAAGCACCCTCCTTCAGCTGTGACTACGCAGGTCCTTAGCTCCGCTAGCATCAAATCAGGCACCGCAGACTCCCCAAAGGAAAAATACAGGTGCAGAAATATCTTCCAACTACAAGTTTTACAGCTCCTCATATATAATTATTGCGTAATGGAATATTTCATATAACATAATAAAACTGGAAACATACAATTAAGTTTAATCTCTGCCTTACAGAATAGACATGATGCAAAGAGAAAAGATGCAGGAGGGGGGGCGGTGGGGGGGGGCACAAGTGCATCCCTCAATGGGTATAACAGGTATATTTAGGGGGTTACAGACATAAGGATTCCTATTTCACCAATGTGGGCAGAGAGTTATTATTAAGCTCCACTTACATAAATTCTATGTACCACATAGTACAAAGCAATTAAAGGCCACTTATTAAGTTATGCCAGGCTGCCGGCTATGAGAGAGGGTCAGAAAGTATTCTGGCTCAAGCAGATTTGACAACAAAGCTGGTTTTAGTTAAGGCCCTTGGCGGTTGCCAGGTTTGCCTCCCCTCCTCTCACCCACCATTTATGGACTTGCATCTGCAAGGAGTCCTTTTATTACCCAAGACCAACAGAGCATTTAGGGTATTGGCATATTTACGGGGCGTACTTCAGTGTGTATTTGCACTGAAGTACACAGCGCAAATAAGCTCTTAACAATGGTCCAATACAGAACTTATTGAGTGCTGTGTAAAATCAATGTCATCGTTCAGACGTGTGCTGTACACGTCGTAAAAGAATTGATGTGCCTGGGGTGCGCTACAAATTTCTTTATGATATGGGATGGTTGGCTTAGCTTTTGTACGTCTGACCATTACACTGCGTCTTGTTAGCTTATGTACTTTTTATAGCTCTTTCACCACTCTGTGGGTTTGGTGGACGGCGGTGGGTCTCTGGTGCTGACTGGCTTTCCCTTTCTCCCTTCCTCACCCAAGTTTAGGATGTGCTGTCTTTTCTCTTTTGATGGGCTATCCTACTATATCGCTCTTTTGAAGGCACTTTAGAAAGGGAAGGAGGGGGAGCCCCACTTATGTGTTGCTGATCTGTCCCTCTGGGACCTATCTTAACACCCTGGTAACACTGGGCTCCACCTTACCTTTGCGATGTTGGCTTCAGGTCGTCGCCTCTAGCCTAATGAGTGATGGAGTGGTGATCCGTGGAGCTTACCAGTTACTCCCTTTGTTAGGACTCTTGTTCCTTGAAGTTTTGGTTCCTTGTTATACGCTATTATTGCCTAATGTCTAGCTACAATCCTGACTTTATTGATACTCGCATTGTTGATGCTATGGCTTGCTTAACTCTATTGTTTTACTCCGGACTTCTTCTATGCTATTTGTTTATTATGCGCCTTATGCCTTATTTATTTTCATGTTATATGTGATTTTTGGGATTGTACCATCTTCTGTTATCTTTCAAATAAAGCTCCTCTTTTGGAATGGAACAAAAAAAAAAGAATTGATGTGCAAAGTAATAGGAATTTATATGAGACACAAATCTGCCTCGGGCCATGGCACGTTTAAGTACACGCTTGCAAGCGCGTACACTCAATGGTGCTAGCGAACGCGCTTACGATGTGCAAAAGTGTACAGCTCATAACAGTGTAAATTCGGTATGCCTTCAAAACAACTCCAAACACAACCATCAATGTCTAAACCGCTAGCAACAAAAGGGAGAACATCTCTAGGTGACAATGGACAACTTGTGCCCAATTTGCCATTTTAGCTTCGAGGTGTCATGTGACTAGTGTTATGAGGTCTCAACTGTGAATGGGGAGCAGGTGTGTGAAATTTGCGGTTAGCATTCTCATATTGGTCCCTGGAAGTTCAACATGGTACCTCGTAGCAAAGAAATGTCTGAGGATCTGAAAAACAAGAATTGTTGCTCTACATAAAGATGGCCGAGGCTATAAGAAGATTCCTAACACACTGAAACGGAGCTGCAGCGCTGAGGCCAAGACCATACAGACGTTTAATAAGGCAGATTCCACTCAGAACAGGCCTCGCCATGGCCTACCAAAGAAGCTGAGTGCACGTGCTCAGCGTCATATCCAGAGATAAGTGCTGCCAGCATAAATCCACCAGCTCCATGATGTCAAGGAGTGGAAGAGGATTCCAGTGGCTGCACCCTGTGAATCTCTAGTACCAAAGAGAGTTAAAGAGAACCTGTCACATAGGTTGTGCCTCCCTTTCTGAGGGCAGCAAAAGCCAGTGTCAGACCTGCTGTTTCCATGGCTGTGTCCCTTATTCTGTAAGATGCTGGCGTTTTAGAGCATTTAACCCTCAAATCTTATTCATGAGCAGGTGTTAGCTCCGCCCACCAAAGGCTAGCCCCGCCCACTGATAGTTATTCAGATGTTTCTACCTATTCAAAGTAATAGGTTTGTCAGTTGAAGTGGGCGGGGCTAGCCTCAGGTGGGCGGGGTTTGAAAAAAAACTGACTCTGAAGGACTCTTCTGGCTGAAAACTGCTTTGAGCATTAAATACACGATTTGAGCATTAAATACACGAAAACTCCAGCATCTTACAGAATAAGGGACACAGCGCTGGAAACAGCAGGTCTGACACTAGCTTGTGCTGCCCTCAGCAAGGGGGCATCATCCATGTGACAGGTTCTCTTTAAGGCAGTGGCCACACAAAATATTGACACTATGGGCACAATTTGTCCATCTTTAATAAGGGGTGTACTTACTTTTGTTGCCAGCAGTTTAGACATTGATGGCTGTGTGTTAAGATATGAGGGCACCAAATTTACAAGCTTTACACTGACTACTTTACTTTGTATGAAAGTATTGGCCCATGAAAAATATAATATGTACAAAAATGTGAGGGGTGTACTGACTTTTGTGAGATGCAGTGTATATGTGTGTGTGTGTGTGTATATATATATATATATATATATATATATTAATTATATATATACACACATACAAACATACATATATATACAGGCAGTCCCCGACTTACATCGTTCCGACTTACATACGTCCCCTAGTTACGAACGGAGACTTATGGGGTGTGGCTGATATTCAACACCGAGTCACACCCCATGATAACCAAGTGCCAGCATGCCACAGCTGCACACGACATACAGAATGTTAGGTGAAATCTTCTTAAAAAAAAAAAAAATGGGCACAGACAGCAGAACAAAATTAAAACAGTTCCCTGTACTATCCCAAATTTTTTTTCCTGGAATTACATTTAATAAATCTACCTGTTCCGACTTACATACAAATTCAACTTAAGAACAAACCTACAGTCCCTAACCCGATATAAAAATAAATATATATATATATATATAATATATATATATATATCTCAATCATTGGAGCTGGGAATGGCTGTGACAGTTAAGGGGAAGGTATCAGCATGATTTTTGTGCCATTTGGCTACTAGGAGTACAGACCATCCCTGTAATACACTGCCGTTACACAGAGGAGCATACTCTCAAGCTTCCAGATCCGCTTTTATGACGGCACAAATGCTTCTTTCCGAACAGCCGGCAATCCTTGGCTTTTCAGAGCCATTTTGGTTTCCAGAAAGAATTCTGTCTTTTCCCATCTATATCAGAAGGTTTCTATATTTGGAAGGCAGATGTTGGAAAATATTCTCAAACTATGAGGGTCACATCCATTTACAAGCACCTTAATTTTGGAAGGCACATGTTCGGAAACTGGTAATCTTGCTGACACAGCGCGATTACTGGAAGCTATTGAATTTCAGGCACACTTGAAAAGCTGCAGGAAAATGTATAGAGGTTTAAAAATATACACAAGGGGTATGAATCAAATGTGCAAGATTTAAAATGGATCACACCCCTGTCAATACAAGTGTGTGCACGGAGATCTACTCTCACTTTTTGTCATGTACATCGCTATTTATAAAGTTTACAAAAAAAAATAGCCTTTATGGCAAAGCTTGAAGAATCCTATGTTCCTGGGGCTGAGATACATTTGCATTGGAGGCTCTGTTAAGACTGTCAGTCACAAACACTGTCAGGAATAGCGACTACAGCAGAACCAGACGGGACCCGATGTAAGTGACTTGATTTTTTCATATGCTGTTTGGATCTGGGTAAGGGTAATGAACTTTCTATTATAAGCCACATTACAGAAGTGAATAAAGCCTTGGCCATGTTATGGGAAAGCTGGGTGACAGCAGTAGTCAGTAATATACAGCAGTTTACCTCCCATGGGCTTGTCAATCAAAATCTACAGTATGACCCTGCAGCAGTATGTACTTGTATACAGGGCTGTGGAGTCGGCAAGCCGGAGCCCCGACTCCGACATTTCCCAAACCTCTGACTCCTGACTCCCTCATACATGACGCATGTTTAAGTGATAACTTTACTGTAGTAAAATGGTAACATCCGGCTGTTTATTACCTTATGATACAATAATCAAGCTATTTAGGTAGAACGTACCCTGCCAAGCAAAAGGGTCATACTGTTTTGATCTTTTGAACACTGGTGGGTAGAGTTGAAGAAAAAGCTGTATTTGAATCCAAGTCCAGTTTGCACCAACATTGGGAATGTGTAGAAGAGACCTGGGATCAGATTTTAGTCAAGACCTGCTTGAATCTGATTCAGAGCCCAGAAGGATTCAGACAGTATTGAAAAACAAAGGTGGATTTCCCAAATACTAACACAATAATAAAAATTAACATTTTGATGTTTAAGAGCAAAACAGTAACAATGCAGTTACAGGAAATAATCTGCAGAACTAAGCAGATGTTAAATACTTGCAAGTCACATTTATGTATAAGATAGGTAAGATGACTGTATATAAAATTACAGCAGCCTCATATACAAAGCCGTAGTGGAGGGTGAGATATGGAGCCTGAAAGTCACAAGTTCAAGACATTGTTACCATTTTGCTTGTCAGTGTAAAATATATTTATTGGATATGACTTAGAACACAAACAAATTGAAAAAATTTGCAAAAACACTGCAGGAACATTTGTGGAGTCTCTGAATTTGTTCTGAGAAATAATATTGCCTCCATCAGATCCTGCATACATGACCTCACATCTGAGCTCATTATTTCCGGCCCTAGAGAAAGGGCCCTCTCTACACTAACTTGGTTGGGGGCAAAGCATGACCACAGGGGCAACATCTCTAACAATTGTCGGGGTATAAAGGAATTGCCTCAGCCACAGTCAGTTTTGATGAATGGTTGAACTACTCCTACTTCTTTGAAAACAGGTGAAAAATGTTACTGAAATCTTTTGCTATTGGGACGAATCTTTTCCCCTGGGGCAGCGCTTTGTCTGCTCCATGTCATCAATTACACCCCCTCATGTGATGAGGCTGAAGATATGGGAGCAGCAGCACTGTCCGGACCCAATTCCTCTTGGTCTTTGCACTGCATCGAACTAACTGGATCAACTTATATATTTTGGGAGTCGGAGTCGGTCCATTTTATGACTACATTGACTCCACAGCCCTGCTAGTATATCCAACCCACATATAGGCACATATATAAGGCTGCCTATCCAGACGGCAACGAACCCCTGTGCACTGAAACAGGGACGAACTTTGAAAAAAAGGGACAGGACTCCAAACTGATGGCCACGTTTTATACAATGTTATTTCCTGGTTCAATGTTCTGTGCTCATTCATCTCTTTCTATATCCATCTATTTGATACAGAGCTCCAAATCACCTGCCTGTCTGCAGCAATAGGAGGAGCTCTGAAGCCGATGAATATTATTCCCATCTCAGATGTGTATGTCATTATGCCCTAAAACTCTAAGGCTATGTTCACACAGCTTATTTTGGGATGGATTTCGTTCCGTATTTCGCGCCGTAGTGCGCGAATTACGGCTGAAATACGTCCCAGTCATTACGGTAATCCACAGTTCTCAGAGAAATATGGATTCCGTCTGCTCTCCCCTCTCGCTGTATTTGAAAGTGACATGTCAATTATCACAGCGGGATACGCGCCGTGGATAATGAATGTCTATGGGGCCGGCGAGCAGCCCCCCTCCCTCCCCTCCTGCACAGCACACGCCGTAAATGCGGGCGAAATCCGTCCCGCAATTACGTCGTGAATAATCCGTGTGAACATGGCCTTAGGGTATGTTTACACGGTGCATCCAAAAGCGCTGTGTAAATCACATCCAACAAGCAGGTGCGTATTTGGCTGCGTTTTTGCTGCAGCAGACATGCACCCTATAGTTTTAAATAGGGCGTCGTCTGAGTCTTTCGGATCAAGAATTGAAATGACAATTCTTTGTACAGATCAGAAAGACGCAAGTGAACGCACATCGGTGGTCACTCGTCTGAACACCGATATGTGTTTTACAGTGAAAGCAATGTAATCACACTTGCACATTGTTAGATGCGTGGTTTTATATTGAAAGCAATGTAAATCACACTGCACATTGTTAGATGCGGGTTTTTTTATAGAAAGCAATGTAATCACCTGCACATTGTTAGATGCGGGTTTTATATTGAAAGCAATGTAATCCCACTGCACATTGTTAGATGCGGGTTTTATATTGAAGCAATGTAATTCACACTGCACATTGTTTGATTCGGGTTTTACACTGAAAGCAATGTAATCACACTGCACAATGTTAGATGCGGGTTTTTTTTATTGAAAGCAATGTAATCACACTGCACATTGTTAGATGCAAAGGTTTTATATAGAAAGCAAGTAATCACACTGCACATTGTTAGATGCGGGTTTTATATTGAAAGCAATGTAATCACACTGCACATTGTTAGATTCGGGTTTTATATTGAAAGCAATGTAATCACACTGCACATTGATAGATGTGGGTTTGGGTCTATTTAGGGTCTGAAACATAGATCCAAACATGCATCTATAAACATATGCAAACACGGAATCAACACGTTGTGTGAACATCCCGTTATGGATGCAGTTCCCACTTCTAGGACCCAAATTTATCTCCAAGACATCTTGGTGCCGCGGCCAGAGAGGTGGACGCACATACATGGTTATCTCCCTACTATGATAGTTCTGAATACATCCAAATACATTACTGAGTATGAGTAAATAATATGTGATCAGCTTGTAGAAGCCCCCTAGAGATGGCTGAGGGGAGACAATCAAATTTAATTTCATGTCTAAGCAGCTCTGGGGCTGTGTATCAGTACAACTATAAACCATATATTAAAGTGAACCAGTCAGCTACTTTATGCGGCCATTGTTTAGGCAGCATATAACAGCTGCAGGAAACCCAGTCCCCACCATGTGGGTTGTAACCTGAAAACTGCAGTGTATCGGGGTAAAACACCTGGTGAAGCTGGGCCGTGTATGCCGTGAGGCCACCACGGTTGAGAGAGATGAGTCCAATGTTTCTTTTCTCCCCATACTTGGCCCAACTTCACCGGGTGTTTTAAACGCATGGGGGTAAAAATCCTAAGGCCCGGTTCACACGGCTTATTCAAGCCATAATTGCGGGACGCATTTCGCCCACAATTACGGCTTGAGTATGGGGCGGGGGCGCAGCTCCCCAGCCCCATAGACATCCATTATCCATGGCGCGTATCCCGCCGGGGTAATGTGCATGTCACTTTCTCCCCGCCCAGCGTATTCGCCGAGAGAGGAGGAGAGACGGAATCCATAGTTCTCTATGAGAACTGTGGATTACCGTAATGGCTGGGACGGATTCCAGCCGTATTGGAGCACAAATACAGCACGCAATACGACTGGAATCCGTACCCAAAATAAGCCGAGTGAAAGGCCCTTTATAGTTAGGCCTGGAACATGCTAGCTGATTTGCTGACAGCAGGTTTAAGAAGAGGAGCTGAGCAGATACTTACAAAGTGTTGTGAAAAAAGATTCAGTAGACATTGCAATTCATCAATTTAAATACCTACTTCTTCTGGATTAAGGAGTCTAGTAGGCGGTGTTATCAGTGTACATACAGAGATAGCTGTCAATCACTGATAAGACCGCCCACTGGACTCCTAAACCCAGAATAAGCAGGGATTTAAATGAATAAATTACAAGTTCTGCTGAATTTTTCCCACAAAACTATACATCACTCTGCCCAGCTCCTCCTGCTCTATATCATGCTGCCCGCAGACCAGTTAGCACAGTGGTCTGCAACGTGCGGCTCTCCAGCTGTTGGAAAATACAACTCCCATCATGCATTTATATAATCTGCATCAGTGAGCATGATGGGAGATATAGTTTCCCAACAGCTGGAGAGCCGCACGTTGCAGACCCCTGAGTTAGTATGCTCAGTGGGATAGATTCCCTTTAAATACCATTTATTTTACCTATATGGATGAAGTGTGGTTATTCCCTTAAAGGGAACCTGACACAGATTATGCCCCCTCTTGCTGAGAGCAGCACAAGCTAGTGTCAGACCTGCTGTTCCCAGCGCTGTGTCCCTTATTCTGCAAGATGCTGTAGTTTTAGAGCAGGGGTGTCAAACTGCAGCCCTTCACCTGTTGGGAAACTACATCTCCCATCATCATTGTTATAAATTATATAAATGCATAATGGGAGTTGTAGTTTCCCAACAGGAAAGGGAGGGCCTCAGTTTGACACCCCTTTTTTAGAGCATTTACCCCTCAAATCTAATTCATGAGCAGGTGTTAACCCCGCCCACCAAAGACTAACCCCACCCACCTGGCATTTATTCACATGTTTCTACCTATTCAAAGTAATAGGTTTAGTGGGCGGGGCTAGTCTCAGGTGGGCGGGGTTTGAAAAAATTTACTTTTTTCATGACTCTTTTCTGGCTCAGAACTGCAGATTTCAGCATTAAATACACGAAAACTCCAGCATCTTACAGAATAAGGGACACAGTGCTGGGAACAGCAGGTCTGACACTGGCTTGTGTTGCCCTCAGCAAGGTGGGCATAAACTATGTGACAGGTTCTCTTTAAGACCCAATGTTAGTGGACTGGAAGGTCAAGAAGTCGTCATAGGATTACATTTGGAATAGAAATATTTTATTATGCACTCAGCAGATATAATAAGAAAAAAATTAAGCCAAAAAGCTATGTCTAGATCAGAGTGACACGTATATTGGGCCAGATGTATTAACACTGTCTCAGACTAGACAGTCGCACGTCCCAACTCTTCCCTGACTTTAGAGGCTGAGGGAAGAAAGGGATTGGGCAGCCGACATCTCAACATTTCCAATCTTTTCTTTCTGAAGCAAGATAAGCTGTGTCCTATCCCTTTCCCCCTATAAAAAGCATAGGGAAGCTTGGACTAGGCAAGTATGTGTATTGGTGGGTAACATAGCCACCGGAAGAGCAAATGAATGAGCTAAAAGCTTTCTAATATTCTCAGAAGGAAGTATAAAAAAGGAATAGTGGTCAGACATCTTAGTTTTGTAAGTTAGAAGGCTGAGAGTTTCTTGCCAGTTACAAATCATGTGTTCTGCCCCAAGACTTGGAAAGTTTCTGTTCCCGATTGCTTTGAAGATGATAAAAGAACTTTCAATGGTGCTAGGGCATGATAAGCTGGTGATGAGCGGGTGACATATGGCTGGAAAGCGGCATAGACCAGACTATGTTTCCTCATATCACACGAGGCCGATATGCAACTGCACATGTGATACAGACCACTTCCTCTACGCAGTGATGAATCCACTGTTCCTATATTACTTCCAATGGGCACTGTGATTGCACCAAGTTTTTTGGTCAATCATCTTTTTCAAAAGGGTTTTCCCACCATACACAATGATGACATGCTGATAGAAGAGGCCACCAATGTCTGATAGCTGTGGGTCAGCACCTAACCCGAAACGCTCTCCATGCTGGAAAGAGAGGTGCTGGTAACATTCCCATTGAAATCAATCATTCTCAAGATAAGTGTTGGTCAACACTTATCAGACAATGGTGGCATATCCTATTATTATGTCAGCCAAGTCTATGGCGGGAATACCCACTTAAAGAGAACCTGTCACATAGTTTTTGCCCCCCTGGCTGAGGACAGCACAAGCCAGTGACAGACCTGCTGTTTCCAGCGCTGTGTCCCTTATTCTGTAAGATGCTAGAGTTTTCGTGTAGTTAATGCTCAAATCTGCAGTTTTCAGCCAGAAGAGTCATTCAAAGAGTCCTTCAGAGAGTCAGTTTTTTCAAACCCGGCCAATCGGAGGTTAGCCCAGCCCACCTCAACTGACAAACCTATTACTTTGAATAGGTAGAAACATGTGAACAACTGTCAGTGGGCGGAGCTAGCCTTTGATGGGCGGGGCAACATCTGCTCATGAATAAGATTTGAGGGGTAAATGCTCTAAAACTGCTGCATCTTACAGAACAAGGGACACAGCGCTGGAAACAGCAGGTCTGACACTAGCTTGTGCTGCCCTCAGCAAGGGGGGCATAATCTATGTGACAGGTTCCCTTTAAGCTGCCAGTGCCAAGTACCAGTTCAATCAGGACATAAAGCACATGAAAATGATAAGTAACTTACAAAAGACTGACACACATGCAGAAATAAGAGGGTGAAAAAAGAGGAGGAGAAATATCTGATAGGTAACTGGGTGACCAATGTACTGTCCACATAGCCTTCAAAATGGCAGACATCGGATGTCCCGTCACCTGCTACAGTCGAGAGAGGAGCTATGGATCACAAAGATGCAATAAGGCTGTGTCTCCACAGCATAGCAATACAATTGTATTTTTAGGATTTTAAAAGCGCTGAAAATACAATAGTTCGTGCAGCTCCACAGATTACAATAGAATACATTAGCTGTAATCTCCATGGGTCTTTTTTTTCTACGATTGTTTTTCGGCGCCGGCGTATTATACAATATGTTGTATAATACGTCGGTGCTTTTCGTTTTTTCGCCATCTTCCCATAAAATTCAATTGTATGGGCGACATAAAAAAAATGAGAACCGGCCATGGTTTTTGCGCAAAACGTGACAAAGACCCGCACATGCATCGTGGGGGGGGGGGATGTTAGACGGTCAATTATGGACGTTTTTTGTCCAATGCAAACCTAGCCTAACAAGTAAAGTACTGTGTAGACAAGTGCATTCATGTTCGCTTAGGGACTGTTCATGCAGTGTGTTGGGTCCGTGTGAACATACGTTCTTAGATGCGTGTTTGGATCCGTCTAAACGGACCCAAACACGCATCTAACAATGAGCAGTGTGATTTTACACTGCTAGCCAATGTAAAACACGCTTCGGCGTTCACATCAGTGATCGCCGATGTGGGTCTAATTGCGGCTTTTGGATCCGTTCCAAGAATTGACATGCCAACTCTTATCCAAAAGACGCAGCAGGAGCCCTATAATAAGCTATAGGGTGCAATTCTGCTGCAGCCAACACACACGCTGCGTGTTGGATACATTTAGGATGCGATCGCCACTGCATGGATCCAAAACCACTCACTAATCAAAATAAAGACAAGGTTGCAAAATTGCTTTGCCAAAATGTAGCCCTTCTCTCTTCTTAGGCTCAATTTACATCTGCTGTGGAAATTCCATTTGAAGCCTTCGGCGCAGATTTTGTAAAAAAAAAAATAAAAATAAAAAAAATTCAGCATGCTGCACTATTTTTTTAAATCTGTCAGATACTGTGCAGAACTTTAGGGCTGAGGTCAGGGTAATTGGATTTAATATTAGAGGCCCAGTGGCCCATACACAATAGTGGCACTATTTTACAGATAGAAATGGAGACTTTTTACTAACCTTAAACAACCTCAAGTACGAAAAGCACAGTTCCCCATTAAGGGCGGCATGTCAGAAAAGTGGCGTTTCCACGCCAGTTTTAGGCGCATCAAATCAGTGTAAAGTGAGGCCGAAAGTCCGATCCTCTCAAAAAACTGGTGTCAGGTATACCATGCATAGTAAACTTAATGTGCCTAAAAAGACGCACTGCTCAACTTGCGGCACATAGCATATCATTGGTAGTATATGTAATGCACCTATCGAGGCACCTATCGAGGTGCCTTGCGTGACTGGGGGGCGCAGAGTGCACCATATTTAGGCGCATTACAAAGTGTCGTGCCCGGCGTATAATGTGCCTGGTTTTGGTGTACGACAGTCCATGTACACCCAGAAGATGGCATCAAAAGTGTTTTGGGAGCAAAATAGATGAAAAAACTGTTGTTGGCGTGTTGGGACTTGTCGCACTAACTCTTGACTTTACCTTTAATGCTATAACATATGAATTACTGCAGCACTCATAGAAAAGTTATCTTGGATGGAAAAACACGACCTTCTATTTAAAAACGTGGGGAAAAATCTGCAACAACGTGTAAGAAAGACTTATTTTGTTCTTAACTCTGTGCATTTGTGCAGGAGGTGACTGCAATTTACTGCAACTTATCACTAAGCAACCATGTGTAAGCGAGTTATTGAACTCCCACTCAGGAAGATGCAGAATAATACAGCGCAATCCCAACACGATGTAAAAAGACACCTTATAACGCCATCACTCCTCACATAAGCCCTCTCAGCAGTCTCCCACAACTAGAAAAATAACTTATTTAAAGGGAACCTGTCAGGTGGTTTATGCTGCCCTGAGAGCAGGATGAGATAGAGGGAGGGAAGCTGAGCCGTGATATATAGGGTTATATGATGGAGGGAGGGAAGCTGAGGTCTGTGATATATAGGGTTATATGATAGAGGAGAGGAGCTAAGCGCTGTATATATAGGGTTATATGATAGAGGAGAGGAGCTGAGCTCTGTGATATAGAGGGATATAGGATAGAGGAGATAAGCTGAGCTCGGTGATATATAGGGTTATATAATAGAGGAGCTGAGCTCTGTGATATATAGGGTTATATGATAGAGGAGGGAAGCTGAGCTCTGTGATATATAGGATTATGGGATAGAGGAGAGGAGCTGAGCTCTGTGATATATAGGGTTTATGATAGAAAGGGGCTGAGCTGAACTCTGTGATATATAGGGTTTTATGATAGAGGGGAGGAGCTGAGCTCTGTGATATATAGGGTTATAGGTAGAGGAGAGGAGCGAGCTCTGGATATTTTAGGATTATAGATAGAGGAGAGAAGCTGAGCTCTGTGATATATAGGGTTATATGATAGAGGAGAGGAGCTGAGCTCTTTTGTGATATATAGGGTTATAGGATAGAGGGAGGAGCTGAGCTCTGTGTATTAGTTTAGGATAGAGGAGGGAAGGGGAGCTCTGTGATATATAGGGAATTAGAAAAAAAGCAGCGGATTATAAGGGGTTAATGAAGAAGGAAAAAATTCCTTTTAAAATTTTATTTGTTTTTAAAAAAAAGCTGGGGGGGGTGGGTTTAAAAGGGTTTTTGGAAAAAGGGAACCCAGACGGGAAAGGGTTTTAAAAAGGGGGAAAGTCCTTTAATGGGGAAATGAAAGAAGGGGGGGGGCTAGTTTTATATTTTAAAAAAAAAACCTGGCTGTAAATATGGGGGAAGAAAAACCCCCCAGTCGTGTTTTGGGGTTTTATAAAGGGGAAAGAAAAAAAAGCTTTAAAAAATTTTAAAGAAAAAAAAGGGTCCCTTCCTTTTGATATATGGGGTTTAAAAGAAAAATTTTAAAGCCGGGATATATTTAAAAAAAGGAAAACGACCCGGGGGGTTTTTTTTGGTTTAAATTTTTAAAAACCATTTGGTTATGGGTTAAAAGTTGGGTGGGGAAAACCCCCCTTGGTCTTGTGATTTTAAGGGAAAATGAAGGGGAAGAACCCCCTGGCTCTTGAAAAGGGTTAGAAAGGAAAAAAGTGGTCAATTTAGGGTTATAGAAAAAGGAGGAATTTCCTTATTTTTAGGGGTTATGGGAAACATAGGGAAGCCGGGAATATTTCTGAAAAGGAAACGAAACTGTTTAAAAGGGGTTTAAAGGAAAACGAAAAACCTTTTTGGGTTAAAAAGGAAAAGTTTTGGTTTTGGGAAAATAGGGTTAAATTTTTGTGGGGAAGGGCCCTGTAAAAGGGTTATGGAATGGGGAAAAAGATGGTTTGGAAAAAAAGGGTTATAGAAGAGGGGGAAAGGGGTCTTTTTTGGGTTTTAATAAAGAAGTTTGCAATAGTTTTGGGGAATATGGGGTTTTTATGTAGAGGAGAGAAGCTGAGCTCTTATAATGGGGGTTTATGAAAAAAGGGGGGAAAAGGCGAGCTCTGTGATTTTAGGGTTATAATGAAGGGGGAAAAGTTAGCCCCTTTTTGGATATATAGGGTTTTGTTTAGAGGAAAAGGAAGCTGGCTCTTTTGATTTTTGGGGTTTTTATGATAGGGGGAGGGGAAGCTAAAGCTCTGTGAATTTGGGGTTATATGATAGAGGAGAAAGCTGAGCTCTGTGATATATAGGGTTTTTAAAAAAAAAAAAGGAAAAAGTGGGGTTTGATTTTTTAGGGTTATTTTGATAGAGGGGGGCTGGCTCTGTGATAATGGGGGTTTTTGAAAAGGGGAAGGGGAAGCTGAGCTTGGATTTTTAGGGTTTTTGAAAAAAGGAGAGAAGCTGAGCTCTGTGATATTTTAGGGTTTTTGAAAAAAGGAGAGAAGTGAGTCGTGATATATAGGGTTTTTGAAAGAGGGGGAAAAGTTTAACTCGTGAATATTGGGTTTATAAAAAAAGGGAGAAGTGAGCTCGGGTTGATATATAGGGTTATGAAAGAAGGAGAGAAGCTGAGCTCTGTGATAGGGTGTGATAGAGTTATATGAAAATGGTGATCACAAACTTGTCAAGTTTTGACCCTTTGGGAAAATTTTGAAAGCGCAAAAAAACCCTTTAAATACATTTTTTTAAAAAAAAAAAAAAAAACCTGACACTGGAGTAAACTCCCATAAAGTGTCAGTTTTCTTACTTTAAAATGATAAAATCACAATCATAAAAAACAACACGTTTCACCGGGCATCACATGTCCCGCTCATAAAGTCAATGTATACTTTACACAGAAAAGAATTGTTTAAGACAAGTTTGAAATTGGCTCGCTCCGTTCCGAAGTTTCTGCCTCATTTTCGTTAAATTACTGACCCCGGGGCGGGGTTTTTTTGAAAAAAAGAAAACGGGGGCCCAAAAAAAAGGTAAAAATTTAAATTTTTTTGAAATTTTTTAATTTTATTTTTTTTAATTTTTTTCCTTTACCAAAAGGTATTTTAAAAAAATAATTAAAAAAAGGTTGTAAAAAGCCCCCATAAAAAATAAAAAGGGGGAAATTTAAAGTTTCCTGGGAGAAAAAAAAACCCTTTAAAAAACCTTTTGGGAAAGGGACAACAATTTGCCTCATTTTTTTTTTTTTACAGATAAGTGAAAGGCTTAACAAGCTAATGACTCTACGAGATGTAATCCTTTCCCAGGAAAAAACAATTTTTTTTTAACACCCAAACCTGTTAAAGAAATGGGAGCATTGAATGGGGGGGGACCGGGGGCTGCCCCCGTTACAACCCAAACTTTCGGGGAGTTTTGTAGGCCAGCATCACAAGATGACAGGGTTGGCCTTTGGAGGCATAAAACAACCAGTCCACTTCCTCTTGGAGACAGCCATTCACAGGCTGTAACAAGAGTGGTGTGTATTATATTATTTTTTATATTTTTTTTTGGGTTGTTTTTTAGGGGTGCAAATGTTTATATAATGTTTTGCTAATTTTTTTAACATTTTTTCAGATGTCACAGCTTGGTGCCTGCAGGACCCTGTGTGTGCCCGGGAGAAGAAAAATCAGACCGGGCTAGGCATTCCTCCCTGGTGGGGTTAAGCATGCTGGTATTTACAAAAATTAAGGAAGACAGGTATGGAGCTAGGCGCATCGAAGTGCATTTTTGCATCTATTTTTCGGTGTATAATGCGCCTGAATGTATGAAAGTGGTTTTTGTGCGTTTATAAGTGGCGTCTAAAGTTCATCACGTCTCGCCTGTGTGTTTGGTGCATTATGGAACTTAGGCGCATTAGTAATAAAGGCTATAGACAGGCTGGAAATAAGAGAAAAGTCATTAGAATAGCATGTCAGTGAATAGAAACTAATTCAGGGCTGTGGAGTCGGCAAGCCGAAGCCCCGACTCTGACTCCGCAATTTACCAAACCTACCACTCCCTCATAGACGGCGCATGTTTAAATGATAACTTTACTGTAGTAAAATAGTAACATGCGACTGTTTATCACCTTATGATACAATAATCAAACTATTTAAGTAGAAAAGACACCGACAAGCTAAAGGGTAACAATGTTTTGATCTTTTGAACACTTGTGGGTAGAGTTGAAGAAAAAGCTGTATTTCTATCCAAGTCCAGTCTGCACCAACACTGGGAATGTGTAGAAGAGACATGGAACAGATTTTGGTCAAGACCTGCTTGAATCTGATCCAGAGCCCAGAAGGATTCAGGCAGTGCTGAAAACCAAAAGGTGGATTTACCAAATACTAACAAAAAATAAAAATTAACATTTTGATTTTTAGGAGCAAAACAGTAACCATACAGTTACCGGAAAGAATCTGCAGAACTAAGCAGATGCTAAATACTTGCAAGTCACATTTATGTATAAGATCGGTAAGATGACTGTATATAAAATTACAGCTCATGTACAAAGCTATAGTGGATGGAGAGATATGGAGCCTGACAGTCACAAGTTCAAAACATTGTTACCATTTTGCTTGTCAGTGTAAAATATATTTATTGGATATGACTTTAGAACACAAACAAATTGTAAATATGCAAAACACTGCAGGAACATTCGTGGAGTCTCTGAATTTGTTCTGAGAAATAGTATCGCCTCCATCAGATCCTGCATAAATGACCTCACATCTGATCTCATTATTTCCAGGCTAGAGAACGGCCTCTCTACACTAACTGGGGTTGGGAGCAAAGCGGTGACCCCAGGGGCAACATCTCCAACAATGTCAGGATATAAAGGAATGGCCTCAGCCACAGTTTTGATGAATGGTTAAACTCTTCTACTTCTTTGAAAACAGGTGAAAAATGTTGCTGAAATCTGTTTGCCCTGGGGGCGGGATCTTATCCCCGTGGCAGCGCTTTGTCTGCTCCATGTCATCAATTACACAGACTTGTAGTATTGGCTCTACACTGCCCTGTATGTATGACCTGCAGAAGAACAGACCAGGGTAAAGGTGGTGCCTGAGCCAGACTTGTGGTATTGGCTCTACACATCCCTGTATGTATGACCTGCAGGAACAGACACAGCCAGATTACCAGGGTTGTAAAGGAAAAAAATGGTGCCTGAGCCAGACTTGTGGTATTGGCTCTACACTGCACTGTATGTATAACCTGCAGAAGAACAGAACAGGGTAAATGTGGTGCCTGAGCCAGACTTGTGGTATTGGCTCTACACTGCCCTGTATGTATGACCTGCAGAAGAACAGACCAGGGTAAAGGTGGTGCCTGAGCCAGACTTTGTAGGGTATTGTGCCCTACATACACTGCCCTGTATGTATGACCCCTCATGCAGATAGAACAGACCAGGGTAAAGGTGGTGCCTGAGCCAGACTTGTGGTATTGGCTCTACACTGCCCTGTATGTATGACCTGCAGAAGAAAGCCAGACCAGGGTAAAGGTGGTGCCTGAGCCAGACTTGTGGTATTGGCTCTACACTGCCTGTATGTAAGACCTGCAAAAACAGCAGACCAGGGTAAAGGTGGTGCCTGAGCCAGACTTGTGGTATTGGGCTCTACACTGCCCTGTATGTATGACCTGCAGAAGAACAGACCAGGGTAAAGGTGGTGCCTGAGCCAGACTTGTGGTATTGGCTCTACACTGCACCTATATGTATGACCTGCAGAAGAACAGGGTCATACATTCTGGTTCAGTCTATACCTACCGATTTAGAACTGGTCTATCAGCGCCAGAATTCATATATGTCTTCCTATGTTCTGGCTCACATGGGAGGTCCTGAGCAGGGACTTTTAACCCTCTATAATGCATCTGATCTCAATAGCTTATGGACAGGGCCTGTCTTCTAGAAATTGGGCATGTAATAAAAAAAAAAAATGTCGACCGTGTGCTGGCACAAGTGGAAAAAGTGCGAGAATATCCGTTGTCAGAGTTGAGTAGCAAGGTTCTTGGATCAAGCTCCGATTTCTCTTTGGGAATCCAAAAAGCTGAACCTGACTTACAAAGGACTCATATCTAGTTACTGCAATAAAATGTGTTTAATCCAGCATGCACTGAGGATGAGTTATCAAACATTTCAGATCATATCAGCTATCATTTGTTTTTTTACTACTACAGAAACTAAAATATCAGCCTAAAATTACCTCTTATCATAGGGTTATATCTGTTCAGTCTTCTGTGCTGGAAACAAAGCCCGACTGTCAAAGTTTCTGGGTTTTCAATGCTAGTAGAGATTTTACTGTAGTTTAAGGGAAAAGTTTAAAAGAGAATGCCGCTATTTGGTGTCTGGTGATATAATCTGTGCTTATTCAACTGTTAAGGAGTGGAGATATGAGTTGTGTAACTGTTTTCCTTCAGGCTGAGTATAGATTTGCTTTTTCTGGTTATTAGATTGGTTAAAACATGTTATATTGTTTGTGTGCTGTAGCTATCGATTTTCTCCTATATAAATGAGTTACTCTCAGATTTAAAGGGGTTTTTCCACCATAGCAAGGGAAAGTCATAGATGTCAAACTTCTGTGGCCTCAACCTAATGGTAGTACAGGGTCTCCGTGTTGAACGCCAACAAAGTGATTGTCATTAAGAGCAAATCGAAAGATGGCTGTTGGCATCGTTTTCTTCTTAAAGAGGTGTAGCCACTTTGCAAAATTGTTCCTGAAGCCAGTTGTAGCTCAGCAGGTGCCGGCCTCAGAGAATGGGGAGAAGGCCGCCCTTGCACAGTTCTCCTCATCCATGTCTATGGCAGTTTCGAATATACCAGAGCAAGTGTGCTTGACGCAAGACTCCCACAGAAATATTTTTCTTACTTTTAGGGTAAACGCACACTGGATAAAGACTATTACCGAATACATTGCTGTTCTGCTTTTGCTTTCTTTCCGAGTTAGCGCAGTTCTCATCTCCTGCTTGTGTACACAAGCTTCACTAGGTTACCGACCACCTCACTCTGCTCTAGAGTTCTGGCTGTGATGGTGAGTCGACTCCTTGCTGTAGATTTCCTGTAGATTTTCAGTATCACAATAGCTGCATCGTGAATGGGATTTTACGAATCTCCAACTCAAGTAGCGAAAAAATTTCCATGTGGAAACTCACCTGCGGTGCAGACTCTTAGGGTATGTTCACACGGCTTATTTTGGGGTGCATTTCGCCGCGTACTTAGAGATGTACTGCGCTCTAATACGAGCGAAATGCACCCAAATCATTACGGTAATCCACAGTTATGGATTACGCCTCCTCTCCCCACTCGTACAATACGATCGCATTGTACGAGCGGAGAGATAAATGACATGTCGTTTATTCATGGCGCTTACGCGCCGCGAGAAATAACAGTCTATGGGCCGGCGGGCTGCTGCCCCCACCTCCCCCCGCGCCGCGAGGGTAAGCGCTATTCGGCGCGAGCTCCCGAACACCCGTCGTAATTGTGGGGGTGTACTGTACACCCCGCAGTTAAGCTGTGTGAACATACCCTAAAATCTGCAGCATGTCAGTTTTTATTCTTGATTTTATCCCTTTTATTCTAATGAGGTAAAATCTGCAAAAAAAAATCTGCCCCAGCCGTTGTAGATTAACCTGCAGATTTTCTGCGAAAAATACCTGCAGTAAATCTATCCCATTTGCATTCTTCACCCTTAGATGACATTATTTCCTTCAGTGCCCTAATGATTTTAACTACTCTATTTTACTTGGCTACAACAAAGAAAAAAATTCAGTTAAGTCTTAAACGTGAATTGTACTTACATAGTCTCGATCCTGGCTCGTTTCTCTCTATTTTAGGGAAACTATAAAAGATGTCCTTATGAAGTTACACTAGCAGGTGCTATAGTTTCATTTAAACAACCCCCCAAAATGCCCAGAAATGAAAGACAGCGTACACAGAAACAGCAAATCCTAACAGCATGGGGACTGAGAGGATTAATATTTCAGAAAATCTCCATGTTTTGGATTTGTTTTGAGCAGAACATTTTTTGATTGAGTCTTAGCCAGGTGCTTCTCAGGAAAGTGGGGACATCTGATGGGTGTGTAGGCACTCCCGTTCTTTTTTTTTTTTTTTTTACAGCCCCTCCATTCATGTAGTAATGACTGTGATGGAAAACACCTAAAATGCTCAGCAAATAACGATATACAGGTTCTGCTAGAAAAAAACATGACAGACAGCACTACCATCAGGAGATACAGTGTGCAGAAAAGTGATGGACATGACGGACATTCACAGCTGGGCTTTCCCTGCACAGGAATAATATTTGGACCACCCTTTAGCACTGCCTTACATATCAATTACTCGGTTGCCAAGTAAATCATCTCTGTATTTGTGTCTCAAGGATAATTTCAGAGTCTCAGGCGACATAGAGAAGTCTATAGACTCAATATCCTTGTACGTTCGTTTATAAAGCCTCCTGCACTATTGTGCTTCTGATAAATACATATATAGAGTTGGTAAGTTGGCAAGGAAATGACTAAATTTACACATAATAGAAATTAAAACCAAAGGCGATTATATATATAAATATATATATATATATAGATATATTTATTTATATATATTATATTAAATATATTTATATATATATATTTACATATATTTATATAATATATTAATTAAGATATATTTAGAGAGATGCTAGATATCCCCATAGTAAGGTACACCTCTGCCTCTTACCTCAGACTGAGCCCCTTTACCCTGAGACGGGCTAGGACAAACAGCAAACGCCACTACAGCTTGTCCTGAATACAACTTGGATGGCTGTTTAATTGCATGGAGAGCCAGCATTTATAACAGCAGCTGCTCAGGCTTAAAGAGGTATTCTCATCATATTGATTTGTTTTGAACATGTAGGCAAAGGTAAATAAAGATCATTACCAAATACATTGCTGTTGTGATTTTGCTGCGTTTCAGAACCAAAGCAGTATTTATTTCCCACTTGTGTACACAAGCTTCCCTAGGTTACCAACTACCTCACTCTGCTCTAGAGTCCTAACCGGGATGGTAAGGTCCCTCCCTGCGGTGTCTTATCAGCAGCACAGGAGCCTATGTTTCTTAATGACAAACTTTAACCCTTTAGAGCTCTGTAAGCTTGAGCCCGGTTATTCAGACCCCTCCACCATCATTGTCCCTCTAACCACATAAGCTAGGAATAGCAGAGCTGAAATGTCAGTCACTGCTGTAGAATCGCCCACAGCCTGAACAGGAAGTGGGAGTCTGAAGCTGGCTAGGATGAGCAGGCTCTGTAAAAACAGCATGGCCAGAACAAACCTTTAAGGAAAGTTTAATAACACTCACTAAAGTTTGGGCAAAGTATTACTTGCCCAAGTAGTGAAGGTTTCCCCCCATCTCTTGTTGTGGTTCTTCTCCGCTGCTATGTGCATCAATCCTGTCTCAGCATTTCCTCGATGCCATCCTGGTCTTTCACATAAAACTCCTTTAGCACCTATTTTTCCAGATCCAGTCACCTGGTCAGAAGGTACAAGATACTGACAACAGCTATAGCTGCTAACGTGGTGGCACTGAACTAGAAGACACAAGCACTGTAAGGGTATGTTCACACGGCTTGTTGAGTCCATGTGAACATATGTTTTTAGATGTGTGTCTGGATCCGCATATCAGACCCTAAATGGACCCAAACATGTATCTAATAATGTGCAATGTGATTTTACATTGCTTTCACTGTGAAACGTGCATCAGTGTTCAGATGAGTGATCGCTGATGCGCGTTTACATGTGTCTTTCTGATGCGTCTTTTGGATCCGTTCCAAGATTTGTCCTGTCAATTCTTGATCTGAAAGACGCAGCAGGAGCCCTATTTAAAACTATAGGGTGCGATCCTGCTGCAGCCAAAACACATCCAAACACGCATCCAAAAATGCTGTGTGAACATACTCTTAACGTGAAGGACCAGGGTGGCCTGGACGGGTACTGCCTGGAGATGGGATGATTCACAGCTAAGAAAAAAACACATAGAGGGGACTTATATATTTCTGCCTACCTTCTATGTAGTCCTGTACTCTGCCACCTTCTGCTTCATGCAATCATACTCTTCGTCTCTTCCTACCTTCTCATGGTTTTGATTCCCAGGCTTCTCAAGTCCCCTAGTGAGAAAAGAAAATGTAAAAATAAAAAGTTAAATAAAGTACTTTTGAAAATATTAAGATCCTAAGTAATGAAAGAAAAACCTTTTCTTACACACAATGTTATACTATTAAATTTAAATAGACTAAAAATGACAGAGATGGCAATGTTTTACCCGAAAGGACTTGTCCTTTAAAATTATTAATTTATTTATCTGCATTTCTGTAAGAGCAAGTAAAAAAAAATAAATAAATAAGAAAACTACTGGACATCCTGCAAAACAAGAGGTCCTCATACTGAAACATTGTGTGATTCTCGTTAAGGGAAAGGAAGACCGTCTGCTTGCTCACCAATTTTCTTTCCATCCCTAGCAGGGGATATGAGCATTGAGCTGGATGCCGTCAAAGGTGATATTGCAGGTGCTCTAAAAACCCATAATAAAATTGAAGGGGGCGATGCAGAAAACCTAAGCAAGGCTCCTATATAGTTTTTGTACAAGGCACCTATTTGTAGGACATGGGGCTGTCTACTCTGGACAACCTGTGAACAAAGATCCAGTAGAATTTCTATTTTATTTATTTAGATCCCTGCTTATTCTGGGTTAAGGAGTCCAGTGGGTGGTCTCATAAGTGACATCCTTACTTGCATGGGAGTGTATACAGAGATGATTATCACTGATAAGACCACCCACTGGACTCCTTCACCCAGAATAAGCAGGGATTTAAAGAGAACCTGTCACATAGATTATGCCTCCCTGTGTCTGACACAGCACAAGCCAGTGTCAGACCTGCTGTTGCCAGCGCTGTGTCCCTTATTCTGTAAGATGCTGGAGTTTTAGAGTATTTACTGCTCAAATCTGCAGTTTTCAGCCAGAAAAAGAGCCATTCGAAGAGTCAGGTTTTTTCAAACCCCGCCCACCTGAGGCGTGCCCCGCCCACCTTAACTGATAAACCTATTACTTTGAATAGGTAGAAACATGTGAATAATTGTCAGTGGGTGGGGCTAGCCTTTGGTGGGTGGAGCTAACACCTACTCATGAATAAGATTTGAGGGGTAAATGCTCTAACACTCCAGCATCTTACAGAATAAGGGACACAGCGCTGGAAACAGCAGGTCTGACACTAGCTTGCACTGCCTCAGCAAGGGGGGCATAAACTATGTGACAGGTTCTCTTTAAATATATAAAATAGAAATTCTGCTGAATTGCTCCGCACAGCACAGTAAAGCAATCTGCTCCGCTCATCCTGCTCTATAACATGCTGCTATCAGTTCTGATAGCATTTTCAATGTGACAAGTTCCCTTTAAAGAGGTATTCCATGCAAAGAAATTTACAGCACATCCATAGGATGTCTGATAGGTAAAAAATCTCTGTCACTCAGGTGAATTGATCTCCATGTAGCATTATTCAGCAGGCGCTGGGTGGTGAGAGATGCCTGGGAAAGCCAGCTGCTCTCCATTATTCAATATGGAAGACTACATTCAGTATGCAATACATTTCATGGGCTGGGATCCCCCTTTAACAATTGCTATTCTAGTGGACAATAAAAGTGGTTACTGTAACACAATAAGGCAGCAAATACCAAAACAATTCCACTTAGCTAATAATAGTAACTATGTTCCAAAACATTAGGAAAACCAGTACTCATCCTGCACCGAGTTGTGCAATCCCATTGATTTATCAGCCCTGAGCTGTAATAAGTATAATCTGCAATGTCTAATATGGGTTAGCATATAATTGTAACATGTAATTAGCTAATTGATAATCCTGCATAATTCCTTTGCACACTGTTATTATACTACCTCTAAAAGATGTGCAAATGTATTAATTGCTTTTGCCTGCCAATTGCCGACGGAAAAACAGATCTGACATTTGACAGCCGCTGAATTATATAAGCTTGTTGGATCAACAAATAAAAAACCATTTTGCTGGTCGCATGTCCATAAAGTTTAACACCATGGCAAAATGTATGAACGGGGCTGCGCCAAATATCTGGCGTCTTTACAGCTTGAAATCAGACGCAGCCCAGTTCATACATGTTTAAATCTCCTGCACGCCTCTCCGGGGCGCATTACATAGTGCCTACGGCGCTTTGTAATTCTCCTGATCTTGGGGGGCATGAAGGGGGGGCGGGCACAAGAACATACGAAGCCTCATATTACGTTCGAAGCATTTCTTAAAACTTGGAAAAAGGTAATCACTTTCAAAGGTTTACCTGAGCCAGAGCTGTCACCCGAGCGCTGGAATGCACCTGATTTATGACCCGCTGTAGAGCAGGTTCATAAATCAGGCGCATGAAATTTGGCGTGTTAACGCCAAATTTCATAAATGTCGCCCCATAAGTCTCCATTATTCAGCCATGTATTTAGGAGAAAATATGATGAAAAATGTATCAAAAATAAATGCAAATTTACCCATCCATTATACTATAAACATAGTAAATCAATAAACAACCAGTAAGGCTATGTTCACACAGCTATTACACGGCGTAATTGCGGGGACAGATTTCACCCGCAATTACCCGCATGCTGTGCAGCAGGGGCGGGGCCGGCAGCCCGCCGACTCCATAGACATTCATTTTTCACGGAGCGTATCCTGCCGTGAATAATTGACATGTCACTTACTCCCCGCTTGCGAAATACGGCGAGCGGGGTGAGGAGACAGAATCCATAGTTCTCTATGAGAACTGTGAATTACCGTAATGACTGGGACGGATTTCAGCCGTAATTCGCGAAATACGGAACAAAATCCGTCCCAAAATAAGCCGTGTGAACATAGCCTAAGGAAGATACTTGTGTCAGTTCTCAGGGCTCAGTGTCAGCTTTTCCCCCTGTACTAACCGTATAAGCATCATTCTCCTGTATTAACCCTAGCCATACTAACCCTGACACTAATGTACATTTGAAGATTCTCTCTTAAGAAAACCTGATGCTAAATAAACAAGTGAAATGTGGCAATTCCATCCTAAACCACTGTTATTTCCAAATCTAAGGCCCCATTTACATCACATCTTCTGCTTCCGTTGGTTATAACCAATAGGATATACCAACAGATACCATGGCAGGGCTGAGGTTTTATAGGAAAGTTCTATCTATTTTGAACTAGGTTTGCTCCGTTTCTCGATCATGTGTTGTGTGGTGCTGATAGGTGCTCTTAAAATCTCTAAATCTGTACAAGGAGAAATGAGATAGAAGGTGAACCCCACACCATATTACATTTGTACTGGTAACTCTTCAACATTTTGGCAGTGAGAGAACAAGGAAAGGGACAAACAGTAACAAGGTTTTGACAATGTAAGTAATGGGCTAAAGAGGAGAGATGAGCAAAGATGCAATGACTATGAAGCTCCATAAGTTTGAAACATTAAGGCTCTGAATAGTGACGTCATGTGACCACTACAGAGCACATAAGCCAGAAGTCCCACTTTAGACAAAGTTGGCATACTGCTAGGATACGGCATCACTGTCTGATAGGTGCAGGTCCCACCTCTGGGACCCGCGCTTATCTCCAAAACGAGCCCCGAAACCTCTCCATTCTGACCAAAGAGGTGGTTGGGACTCACCCATACACATGAATGGGAGTCTCAAGTATAGCCGAGCTGCTGTATGTTGTGCAGACCTGCCTTCAAATCGTGGTCTGCAACATCGGCTCTCCAGCTGTTGAGAAACGACATCTCCCATCATGCCCACTGATATAGATTGCATAAATGTATGATGGAAGTTGTAGTTTCTCGACAGCTGGAGAGCCTATGTTGCAGACCCCTGCCTTAAATGTAATCGGGGATGCGCATCCCTGCACCCTTCATAGACTATGGAAGTAACAAATTTGTGCGCTGTACTTAGTAATCTTTGGCAATTAAATAGACTGTGACTAGGCAGTGAGAATTGGGGGAACGCACCCCTTTAAGGGATCCCCTCTCTGGTCTGAGATGTAAACGTCTGGTACATCAGCATGTATAGTACATAGATTGCCTGCACTGTGCACCATGTGGTTGACTACTAAAAGTGCACAAGGCTCTGTTCACAGAGGAGTTAAAAGCCTTCAATGAAGATTATGTTAATGCTATACTTGCTATTAAAAATACCAGTACCCATTACAGTCACTGGGAACCATCTGTGCCCATTTGGATCTGAACACAGAAGCCATGATGCCAGTATAAAAATAGCCTTAACCCTTTGGATGATCGATAACTATTGATTGTTGTCAACCTTCAGCTTCACTACATTCATCTTTCACATCACTGTCAGCACATGCAGCTTCTCTGCTCCAAGGAAAAGATTGCTTCACATAACCTGAAAAAAATGTCATTGTGTCTGACCTCGTTGTCCTTGAGCTGAACTTATGAACACTTAGGGCGACAGGTATGAACCTTGGCGCTGACAGGCATGTTCTAAATAGCTTTAAGGTGCAGAATGTGCCAGAATGTGTGAACCTGTTCTTCTGCAGTCATACATACAGTGCAGTGTAGAGCCAATAACACAAGACAGCTCAGGCACCACCGTTTACCCTGGTCCTGGCTGTTTCTTCAGCGAGGTCATATATACAGGGCATTGGGAGAGCCAATACCACAAGTCCTGGCTCAGGCACCACTCTTTACCCTGGTCTGTTCGTCCTGGCATGACATACATGAATGGCAGTGTAGGGCCAAGACACAATCTGGCTCAGGCACCACCTTTCCCCGGTCTGTTCCTTCTGCAGGACATACATACAGGGCAGAGGTAGAGCCAATAGCCAAGTCTGGCTCAGGGCACCACCTTTACCACTGGTCTGTTCTACTGCGGTCATACTACAGGTGCAGTGGTAGAGCCAATACCACAAGTCTGGGCTCAGGCACCACCCTGTAACCCTAGTCTTGGCTTTCTTCTGCAGGGTCATACATACAGGGCAGTGTAGCGAGCAATACCACAAGTCTGGCTCAGGAAGGCACCACCTTTACCCTGGTCTGTACTTCTTGCAGCTCTACATAACATGGCAGTTTAGAGACAAGTACCACAAGTCTGGCTCATGGCACCACCTTTACCCTGGTCTGGCTGCTCTTCTGCAGGTCATACATACAGGGCAGTGTATAAGGCCCCAATTCCCAAGTCTGGCTCAGGCACCACCGTTTACCCTGGTCTGTTTCCTCTGCAGGTCCAAACATTACAGGCCACAGTGTAGAAGCCAATACCACACAGTCTGGCTCAGGCAACCATCCTTTACCCTGGTTCTGTGGCTTTTCTTCTGCAGGTCATACATACAGGTGCGTATAGAGCCAATACACAAGTCTGGCTCAGGTCACCACCTTTACCCTGGTCAGTTTTCTTCTGCAGGTCAACATACAGGGCAGTTGAAGAGCCAATACCACAAGTCTGGCCAGACACCAACCTTTAACCCCTGGTCTGGCTGCTCTTCTGCAGTCATACATACAGGGCAGTGTAGAGCTGAATACCACAAGCCTGGCTCATGCACGCACATTTACCCTGGTCTGGGCTGTTCTTCCTGCAGGTCATACATATATGTGCAGTGTAGACCAATACCCACATAGTCCTGGCTCAGGCAGCCACCGTTAACCCTGGTCTGTTTCTTCTGGCAGGTCATACATACAGGGCAGTGTATAGCCAATACCGACAAGTCTGGCTCATGGCAAGCCCACCTTTTACCCTGGTCCTGTTCTTCTGTCATGCATACATACAGGCACAGTGTAGAGCCAATACCACAAGTCCTGGCTCAGGCACCCACATTTACCCTGTCTGTTCTTCTGCAGGATCATACAACAGGACATGTAGAGGCCAATACCACAAGGTCTGCTCAGGGCACCACCCTTTACCCTTTCCTGTTCTTCTGCAGAGGTCATATCATACATGGCAGTGGTAAGAGCCAATACAAGTCTGGCTCAGGCACCCACATTTACCCTGGTCTGGCTGTACTTCTGCAAGGTCATGACATAATGGGCAGGTGTAGAGCCAGTACACAAGTTCTGGCTCAGGCACCACCTTTAACACCTGGTCCTGATTCATTGCAGTCAAAGTTTACAAGGGCAGTGTAGAGCCAATACCACAAGTCTGGTCACAGGCATCGACCTTTACCCTGGTCTGTTCTTCCTGCAGGTCATACATACATGGCAGTGTAGAGCCATAACCACAAGTCCCTGGCTCAGGCAGTCACCTTTACACCTGGCTGTTCTTCTGCAGCGTCCATACATACAGGGCATGTAGAGATAATAACCACAAGTCTAGCTCATGCACCACCTTTACCCTGGTCTGGCTTTCTTCTGCAGGTCTTACATACAGGACATGTAGAGCGCGCAATACCACAAGTCTGAGCTCAGGCACCACCTTTACCCTGGTTCCTGGCTGTTCTTCTGCAAGGTCATACCAACCAGGTGCAGTTGTAGAAACCATACCACAAGTCTGGCTCAGGCACCACCTTTACCCTGGTCCTGTTCTTCTGCAGGTCATATGTAACAGGGCAGTGTAGAGCCAATACCACAAGTCGGGCTCAGGCACCACCTTGTACCCTGGTCTGGCTTGTTCTTCTGCAGTCATACATACAGGACAGGTAGACCAATACCACATGACCTGGCTCATGCACCGACCTTTAACCCTGGTCTGCTGTCTTCTGCAGGTCATACATACAGGGGCAAGTGTAGAGCAATACCACAAGTCTGGCGTCAGGCACCACCTTTAACCCTGGACCTGGCTTTTCTTCTGCAGGGTCATACAAACAGGGTCAGTGTAGAGCCAATACCACAAGTCGGCTCAGCACCACCTTACCCTGTCTGTGTCTTCTGCAGGTCATACATACAGAGGGCCAGTGTAGGGTCAATACCACAAGTCCTGGGCTCAGGCACCACCTTTACCCTGGTCTGTGTTCTTCGGCAGGTCATACATACAGGGCATTGTAGAGCCAATACCACATGTCTGGCTCAGGCAACCACCTTTACCCCTGGTCTGTTCTTCTTCTGCAGTCAACATACAGGGGCATTGTAAGCCAATACCACAAGTCTAGGGCTCAGGCACCACCTTTACCCTGGTCTGTTCTTCTGCAGGTCATACATACAGGGGCAGTGTAAGCCAATACCACAAGTCTGGCTTCAGGCACCGCCTTTACCCTGGTCTGTTTTCTTTTCTTCTGCTGAGTCATACATACAGGGCAGTGTTAGAGCCAATACCACAAGGTCTGGCTCAGGGCACCACCTTTACCCTGTATGAGCTGTTCTTCTGCATGGTCATACATACAGGGAATTGTAACGAGCCAATACCAACAAGTCTGGCTCCGGCCACCACCTTTACCCTGGTCTGGCTGTTCTTCTGCAGGTCATAATCAGACAGGTGCAGTGTATAGACAAACCACCACAAGTCTGGCTCCGGCAACCACATTTTACCTGGTCTGTTTCTTCTGCAGTATGCCAATACAGGGCAAGTGTAGAGCCAATACCACAATCCTGGCTTCGAGGCACCACCTTTACCCTGGTCTGGCTGTTCTAACTGTTCTGCGCCTTGGTTTGGCATAAAAGATTCATAAATGTGTCTAATTCTACGTATGTGGAACGCCCCAAGAACACCCCAAATCTTTGGGGCATTTAAAAGTTTGGAATGCGACTGTTCATACATGTATAGAAGAGGGCAGCTAAAGCTTTTTGATGCCAGGTAACTGGCACAGCAGCCCTGTTCATACATGTCGCCCTATGTGTCTGTATCCTAGGTATTTGCAATGAGGCTGTTAGGGTTCTCCTCAAGTGATTTTCACCTTGATGTCTATTTCTTGGGTGACCAACCTTAAGATAAGCAGCGCCACAGTTAGTGTATGCTGACTTAAGAGTTTACTGAAGTGTAAATTTACGCTTCAAAATCAGCTTCCAAATGTGCTTTAAAAAACCCTTGATTTGAGGAGTATTTTGAAGAGCATTTTAAAAAAATCCTTTCCCCACTCTTTCCTATGGGTATTTTACAAGCAAGAAATGCCTCAAGATTTGTCACTTATCTTAACGGCTATAATTGCATCCAAATAACAGCTCGCAATGACCCTTGTGAAATACGCTGCATGTGAACGACAAGATGATAGATTTACCGGTGTAGGTTTGCTGGCTGTTGAAGTGCGCCGGTGCTTAGACATGAGACCACAGACACTCTCAGTGTTGGTTTTAGGCTATGTTTCACCATGCATAATTTGGCGGGGTGTATTTAGGCGAAGTAAACGCCAGCTGCAATACGCCCGAAATGTGCCCTGCAATTATGGAAATTCATAGCTCAACTACGGCCGTCTTCCCCAACACGTATTGAATGCCAAGAGGAAAGAAGCAACATGTCACTTCCTCCCCTCAGTGTTGACCAACGCAGGGGGATAATTAAAGGAATGCGGCCACAACCAGCCACCCCATCCCACCACCCCTAGCCAGCGCATACTTCTAAAACACCTGGTGTACAATACACGCCACCATACGCCGTGTGAACATACCCTTACCGTCAGGCTTTACTCACGACTCAATTACTTGTAGGACATTACACCTTTGGTGCTTGAACATTGATACCGCACGGATCTGAGTATAGCCCTCCACAGGTTCACTTTCCCAGTCCTTCATACTCAACAACAGAACAAGAATAACCTTGTTCAGCTCCCACGTAGCAGGTCTCTCTTCCATCCCGTCTACCATGACACCCCATGTAGGCGGTTAGTCTCGCTTCCATGCCCACTACCATGACAGCACCCAACGTAGCGGGTCTCTCTTACATCCCGTCTACCATGACAGCTCCCATGTAGCGGGTCTCTCTTCCATCCCGTCTACCATGACAGCTCCAACGTTAAGCGGTCCTCGTCCATCCCGCCTACCATGACAGCTAACCTGTAGCGTGTCTCTCTTCCATCCCGTCTACTATGACAGCTAACATGTAGCGTGTCTCTCTTCCATCCCGTCTACCATGACAGCTAACATGTAGCGTGTCTCTCTTCCATCCCGACTACCATGACAGCTAACATGTAGCGTGTCTCTCTTCCATCCCGACTACCATGACAGCTCCCACCTAGCAGGACTCTCTTCTATCCAGACTACCATGACAGCTAACATGTAGCGTGTCTCTCTTCCATCCCGACTACCATGACAGCTCCCAAGTAGCCATTTTCTCTCCCCATCCCGACTACCATGACAGTTTCCACTAGCAGATCTCTCTTATCCAGACTACCATGACAGCTAACATGTAGCGGGTCTCTCTTCCATCCCACTACTATGACAGCTCCCATGTAGCAGGTCTCTCTTCCATCCCATCTACCAGGACAGCTCCCACATAGCGGGTCTCTCTTCCATCCCGTCTACAATGACAGCTAACATGTAGCGTGTCTCTCTTCCATCCCGTCTACTATGACAGCTAACATGTAGCGGGTCTCTCTTCCATTCCGTCTACCATAACAGCTCCCACATAGCGGGTCTCTCTTCCATCCCATCTACCATGACAGCTCCCACATAGTGGGTCTCTCTTCCATCCCGACTACTATGACAGCTCCCACATAGTGGGTCTCTCTTCCATCCAGACTACCATGACAGCTCCCACATAGCGGGTCTCTCTTCCATCCAAACCACTATGATAGCTGCCACGTAGCGGGTCTCTCTTCCATCCCGACTACCATGACAGCTCTCTTCGAGGAGGAGGACTCTCCACAACTCCCTTGTGAGACTGGACGAATTTTCCAGTCATTTTTCAGCTATACTGTGTGCTTGACATGTTCCCCCGCAGTCGTGATTCAAGTCTCCCCATAAGTTAACCACCACTAGGCCGCAGTACCGGTCACCTCCTTACTTCTCTTATATCGCTATCTTTCCGTACCCAATTATCTCTCTTTGTGCTTTACTCCACTTACTCTCTCTTGGTTCCCCTTAATTCAGTTCTGTGAGTATAAGGAGCTGTTCTGGTTACTCCGGCCTCCACTACTTTACTGCCAGCAAGAAGGTAGGAGATCTCATTGCTGGGACAAACTGGCCTCTGGCAACTGCCATCAACTGTCACCTGTGAGGGAACTTTCTAGAAGGTGTCAAACCCCCCTTATAAGGATGTAACCTGTAGCCCATCCCCTTTACCTCACACCCAGTGGCTGCAGGTGCCGCTTATACTGTCTCTCCAACTGTCACCTGTGAGGGAACTTTCTCGAAGGGGTCAACCCCCCCTTATAAGGATGTAACCTGTAGCCCCTCCCCTTACCTCACACCGATTGGCTGCAGGTGCCGCTTATACTGTCTCTCCAACTGTCACCTGTGAGGGAACTTTCTAGAAGGTGTCAGACCCCCCTTTATAAGGATGTAACCTGTAGCCCCTCCCCTTTACCTCACACCGATTGGCTGCAGGCCCAGCTATGCCGTCTCTCCAACTGTCATCTGTGTGGGAACTTTCTAGAAGGTGTCAAACCCCCCTTATAATGATGTAACCTGTAGCCCCTCCCCTTTACCTCACACCGAATGGCTGCAGGCCCAGCTATGCCGTCTCTACAACTGTCACCTGTGAGGGAACTTTCTAGAAGGTGTCAAACCCCCCTTATAAGGATGTAACCTGTAGCCCTTCCCCTTTACCTCACACCGATTGGCTGCAGGCCCAGCTATGCCATCTCTCCAACTGTCACCTGTGAGGGAACTTTCTAGAAGGTGTCAGACCCCCCTTTATAAGGATGTAACCTGTAGCCCCTCCCCTTTACCTCACACCGATTGGCTGCAGGCCCAGCTATACAGTCTCTCCAACTGTCACGTAGATTAACCCCTTCCCAACCTATACAGGTAAAATACAAATGGCCCCATTCCCTACAATGATATTAACCCCTTAAGCCGAACGCCTGAAAAGTTTTTTTTGTTTTTGCCACCTTGCATTTCAACAGTTGTAACTTTTTTATTTTTCATCAGAAATCACAAGAAAAAAACCTGATCTGGAAAGTGCTGCACTGAGGCGCTATTCAGAAGAGGTTTGGACGCCGATTTGGACGCTGTGTGAACATATCTTATGGCTAGTTCTACACAGCACTGGATTTCGACCAGTTTTTCAGTGAATTCAGTATTTTGAATCCGCAGAAAATCCGACCGTACGTAGAGGTCAATAGAATATCTGTGATGTAGTCTATACAGCACTGATTTTTTTACTGATGGTTTCCAAAACCTAAAATCGTCCGGCAGAAGATAGAACGTGTTATATATTCTGCTGTCGGATTCCCGTGCAGCCCATGTACTAGACTGCTGGGAATCTGAAATCCGAAAGCGCTTTCTACACAAAAAACAGCAGCGCGCCGAAATCCAGCGCTGTGAAAATCTAGTCGCATTTTGGACGCCATTTTCAAATTGCTGTGAAGACCTAGATTAATACTGCTCATATCACCCTTTAGCTAGGTTCATACTCCACTACTGATCACTCTTCAGAGACAAGGGGATATTTCTTTTATTCATTTATATTGCACCATTATATTCAATGGAGCTGTATAAAGATTATGATTATTCACATTGGACCCCTTCCCCATTGGGGCTATAGATCCACATTTCAGACTACCCTATCTGTATGTTTTGCAGCGTGGGGGAGACTGTGGAGTACCTTGAAAAAAACCCATGCAAACATGGAAAAAACATACAAACTCCATGCAGATGGCATCCTTAGTAGGATATGAACCTAGGACCCCAGCGCTGCAAGTATGCAAAAGTAAGACATCCAAAGGGGCTTTTATGCATTTCATGATATAGGAAAAGCCATCTCAGGCTAAACCATCACCGTTCCTAAGGCACTTTAACATTGGCAAACAGGGCAGAGGGAGAACTAACCTGAACACCATGCTGCTGTTCTCCATCACCAACAGACTTGAAAAGTGTGTGTTGGATAAACAGGCGCTGTGTGAGAGATTAAGGAGATGAGAAGAAGCCTCCATATTTTGGCTGCAGGTCCCTAAAGTGTAAGAAAATAAAATAAGGTGTTAAAGGGGTTGTCTCACTACAGGGATTGCTGCTTTTTATGTTAAAGATCTTGCAAAAACAAGTCACTTTGTAATATATGTCCATTAACAGTGTCCTACCTATTCCTAGATATCCCCTCTTGTATGGGCTGCATCAGCTCCTCAGGTCACTATAGCTGCAGACCTGTTTGATCTCTCCTGATAGGCTGCCAGCACTGGTTGCTATAGCTACAGACCTGGCTTCTACTGCAGCCTAGTGGAAGCCAGTAAACACGCCCCTGAATTCAAAGTGAAATCAAGAAAACAGGACTGAGGTAAGATTATTCAATGTAACGAGACAACCTCTTTAATGGATGCTCAGGGTCAGCTCACCTCAAGTGCTATGCAAGGGGTTATCCAACCTGGAAATAAAACTAGATCACACAAAACATTTATGTATCTAACTCATATCTATTTATCTACATACTCATCGCCATTTGAGTCCTGTTATCTGTTCTCGGGTTGCTTCCTGTTCTCTGGTGGGCACATGGCCACTGCCAACCATCAGTGGCTTCAGTGGCCACGTGCCATTCACCTGACATCACCCGCTCACGAATCGAAGGGGATGAGAGGTAATTTCAAGGGAACGATACGCGACTGCTGAGGCCGCCGATTGGCTGCTGCGGTAACGCAACAACCGCAGAGGAGCAAGTAAACAGAGACCAAGGGACATCGCCAGCAGCACCAGCGCTAAAGCCGTGACAAGTACAGAGCGGAATATAGATTTTTTTGTTTTATTATACAGCTGTCACCCATTTTCTCTGTTTATTTTTAAGGTGGACAATCCTTTGAAGAAAAAACGTATAAAGTAAAAAGAAAAGACTTTAAGGCAGAAAGCGTGCTGTACTGATGCCTACTTTTCTCCTTCACCACCTTTACACAACAATGTCCCGGCAGGGAACTAATTACTGTTTTGTCTTCACACATCTGGCTGCTGTAGCTGCTATTACATGGTCGGGACAGAACACTAATACCACCTTATTAAAAAGAACAAAAGGGATGTGTGCACTATATACATGTAATGAATCTGCCGAATATTTTCAAATCCCTTTAAGTGTTTGGTGTAATTAATACATACAGTAGTAGACGGTGCACTGGCAACAAGGAATTATGACGCTACACCGCAGTGCAACTGCTACAGAAACCAGCGAGGTCTCGGAACCAGACACTGATGCGTCAAGTTTCCAGTGAAGATAGAAGAGTTCATATCGACTCAACCAATATAATAATTGCTGGCCAGTAAACTATGTAATGTGTATGGGGGTCTCCTGGTTGTCACCTACCAACAAATGTCAGGGGAAAGAAGGATCTGATATGATGGATTGTAACATGTCCGATCCTTTGTATTGCCATGAGATAAGCAGCCGCCAGGTCTCTACCAGCGGCTTAGTCCTCCAAGCATGTATGTATATGGCAGAACTAGGAGGAATAGCGGTCAGCCGGATGAGCACTGTAGTGTAATGTCTTGATCCAGTCTTTTGTCTCTAAAGACTAAGGCTATGTTCACACGGCTTAGTCACTGCGTAATTGAGGGACGGATTTAGCCCGCAATTACGCCGTGTGCTCAGCAGCGGGGGCGGGGATGGCGGACATTCATTATCCACATAAACCATCGCCCGTACGCAAGTATCAGGTGCATTACAGAGCGCCCGCGGCACTTTGCGATGCGCATGATTTGGGGGGGCGTGCGGGAGGCAGGGCATACTAGAACCATGCAAAGCTATAGATTTATAGCTTCAGTTGTGCAATTCCAGGTGCATTACTGCTGGAACAGGTAGAGCACTTTCAGAGTGGTTTACCTAAGCCAGAATTGTCGTTTCTGTGCAAGAATTTGCCTGATTTATGACCCGCAGTAGAACAGGTTCATAGATTCAGGCGCATTGTACACTATTGTAATGTGCATAAAATTGTCGTCTAAGCACCATCAATCATACATATCGCCCTAAGGCTATGTTCACACGGCTTATTTTGGGACGGATTTCAGTCCGTAATTCGCGCGGTACTGCGCGAATTACGGCTGAAATCCGTCCCAGGCATTACGGTAATCCACAGTTCTCATAGAGAACTGTGGATTCCGTCTCCTCTCCCCGCTCGCGAAATACGGCGAGCGGGGAGAAAGTGACATTCATTATCCTCGGCGCGTATCCCGCCGTGATAATTGACATGTCTATGACGCCGGCAAGCTGCCGGCACACCCACCCCGCCCCCGCTGCCGAGCACACGCCGTAAATGCGGGCGAAATCCGTCCCACAATTCTGGCGTGAATAAGCCGTGTGAACATCGCCTAAGGGTAAATCCAAAGAATTCAACGTGGATTCTGCGTTGGATTTCTCCTCAAAAACCTTGTGTAATCTGATGGCCAGTCCGTGCCATAGATCAGACAGCACCATTTTAAATCTGTGGTGTAGAAAAAAAAAAAAAAAAAGATGAATCTGAATGGAATCGATTGGATTGGAACCCGCGTGAGCAGGAGTGGCGTGGTATAGCCCCATTAATTGGGACTAACCTGTGTTCAAGCCTCTCTTAATTACAAATTCTCGGCAGCAATTCGAGAAAAACACATCAGAATTTTCAAAGTGGAAAAGTCTGACGTGTGAACTTACAGGCCTTGTACCCAGGGTATTATTGGCCAGATGTAGATATGTAGAAACATTCGTTTCTACACCCAGGTAAGGGTGTTCTCACACAGAGCATGCCTCTTTGTGATGCAGTAATTGGATATTCAGTGAAACACATTTACAGTATTAAACATGTTTCTCTTTTAACAACTGCAAAGCTCATTATCACTATGGTGCTTTCACACAGTGCATTTTTTGTGCATTTTATTTTTCGCAGAAATGCAAAGCATAAATTGCTGTGCATTTCTGCAAACAAAAAACGCACTGTGTGAAAGCACCCCAATGCAAAATTGTGGTAAAACAGGTGCATCTTTTAACACGGTTTTAACCACCACAAAACTGCCTTGAGTGAGTGAATAACCTTAAAGGCCCTGTGATCAAATGCTTGCTTGATGGCTTGTCGCATCTTCTATGTGGCGGTAAAAATCAGTGTTTGACAGTAGCACATACTCCCATGTAATTGTGACAAGCTGTTGACGAACATATACGTCTATGAGGGGTTTAAACAAACAATCACGAGAATGATTATTCATTCATACAATCCTCCCCTGATAATATCTCTGTGAGAAAAAAACTATATAAATGCTGTTCGACCTCTTACATTGCCCACTAAGAATACAAATGATGCCCCTGTAAGGCTAGGGACGCAGCACATTCTGGACACGCCAACGTAAATTAAACAGATCCTGATAAATGACAAAAATTAACCCTAGCACCTATAGGTTCCCACTGTAAAAAAATAAATATGTTTGATATATATGTTTTCTTAATGCTGTTGTATACAACAGTGTAGGCTCCAGCACTATTCTATTTTTTTTATTTTTGTGCGATATTTAGCTTGCCCCGCCCAAAAAAAGGGCCAAAGGACACAAAAAATTTCCCTGTCATCATTAGGGGCCTGTTCACACGGTTATTCCCGACGGGTTTGTGAGCCGTATTGTCCCCCCCCGCCGTAAAATAATGTGCAGGGGGCACTTTTTCCCCCCCCGGGGGATTTGCCCAGCGGGGGGGGACGACGGATTCCATTTCTCATGGGAAACAGGGATTACCGTAAAGAAGGGACGGATTGGCGCCGTACTGAACCAAATCCGGCGCGGATACGGGGCCCAAACCTGCCCCCAAAAAGGGGTAACGAGGCCCCAGGGGGGCCGTTCACACGGCATTTTTGGATCCGAAAATCGCAGACAAAAAAGCAGCGGCGATGGGATCCTAAACAGATCCAACACGTATCCAAACACGCAGCTGCATGTTTGGATGTGTTTTGGCTGCAGCAGGATCGCACCCTATAGTTTATTATATTGCTCCTGCTGCGTCTTTCTGACCAAGAATTGACATGTCAATTCTTGGAACGGATGCGAAAGACGCAGTGAGACATGTATCAGCGATCACGCTTGTGAACGCTGATGCGTGTTTCATATTAAAAGCAATGTAAACTACACTGCTATTTATTAGATGTGTATTTGGGTCCATTTAGGGCTCGACAGACAGATCCAAACACGCATCTAAAAGCTTATGTTCACACGGACTCAACACGCTGTGTGAACATACCTTTAGACCTATGGATATGTTTAGTGTATACTTCAGGAGATAAGCGTGATGTGTCCCAAGCCTAAACGAACCCACTACACTATCATCTGCAGTCACTGGGACCTATGTATGAAAACTGTCCAGCAGTAAGATTGTCCTTGTTGCCCATAACGACCAATCAGAGCTCAGTTTTCATTTCATATAGTAAAAAAAAAAAAAAAAACAGAAAAATAAAAAAACTGAGCTCTGATTGGTCGCTATGAGCTCAGATTGGTGGCTATGGGCTCTGATTGGTGGCTATGGGCTCTGACTCGTTACTATGGGCAACATAGAAAGTCTTGCTGCTTGATAGTTTTCATACATAAGGCCCAATGTTTATATATCTTAAGTAAGAATAATTTTGCTTGATGCAGTACAGTGATAATTTCCTGAGACAGATAAAGGAGTGGGCATGCCAAGAAGAACCTCTATAGTCTCATCATTGCTGCACCTTAGGCAAGTAAACTTCTTGTTGGTGATATTTTTAAACTTTAGACTTGGCAATAATGCCGTCAGTCGGTAGGTGGGTTATATGGGCACCACCTGTGCTTTTATACTGCATTTAGGCCGATATATTGGTCCTCATTCTATCTGGACTTGTATGTGCTCACCAGTGTGAGTGATTACCTTGTGGATGCACCAATCTTGCATGTATGGGGCTAGCGCCAGCACTGTATCAGCCTGGATGTTTATGCAAAACACTACAATAAGTAGCAGTGAAATGGATTGTCACTTACCATTTACCTAAAGCCTGACCAGTCTGTGCTGGATCTTTGTAAAATGCTTTATCTGTGAACACGATATTGTTCACAGTCATCAGACCGGTTTCTCTGTGGCGATGTCTAAAAAAAGGATAACAGCAAAATCAATAAAAAGCTGTCAAAACAAGGTCTAAGCAGATGACAATCATGTTCTGCGATGTTCAAACACAGGATTACATAAGTGCGCTCAATAATTATTATCTGCTACATCGCACACGACATCCGGAAACCCTGGCTGCAAACATATGTATATACATACAGACAGACTGGAGTCTAGGAAGGACTCTATGGACGGCTTAAAAGTGGTTTATGCTGTCCTATCCGAGAGCCGGATGCGATAGAGGGAGACGCGTGGAGTATCTGTTCATTTATATACATCTTCTCTATATTTTTTTAATGAAATAGTCACTCTGATATCAATGAGAGTGCATTGAAGTCAGTTGGATAATTACATATTCCGACCGCTATATAGGTCCTAGGGGTTATTTGGCTCCATCCTTTATTTCTTGAGATATATACACCACTGTTCAAAAGTTTAGGGTCACCCAGACAATTTTGTGTTTTCCCTCATACTTTTATTTATCAAATGAGTTGCAAAATGAATAGAAATCTCATCCAGACATTGACAAGGTTAGAAATTATTTTTATTTGAAATAAGGGCTTGTTCACACGACGTTTTGGATCCTTTTTACGGATCCGATTTTGACAGTTGAAAAGCGCATTCGTAAAGCGGATCCGCCAAACGCAAGAGTTGATACTTTATGTGGATCCGTATGGCATGCTTTTTCACTTGCGTTTCATAGATCCGCTTTACGGATGCGTTTTCACAACAAAAAAAAAGCTGATCAACGGCGGCCGCTCGTCCACAACCCGCTCCAGCTGATCAGCGGCCGCCGCTGATCAGCTGGAGCGGGTGACTGGGCCCCCCGCTGAATCAGCTGGAGCGGTGTGGACTGGCGGCCGCCGCGATCAGCTGGGAGGGTTGGACTGGCGGGCCGCCGCTGATCAGCTGGAGCGGGTGTTGGGACTGGAAGCCGCCGCTGATCAGCTGGAGCGGGGTGTGGACTGGCAGCCGCCGCCGATCAGCGGACGGGTGTGGACTGGCAGCCCGCCGCTGATCCTGAGCGGGGTGTGGACTGGGGCCCCGATCAGCTAGCGGGGGTGGACGGCGGCCGCCGCTGATCAGCTGGAGCGGGGTGTGGACGGCCCCGCCGGCTGATCGGGCTGGAGCGGGGTGTGGACTGGCAGCCCCCGTGATCAGCGGGAGCGGGGGTGTGGGACTGGGGGCCGCCGCTGATCAGCTGGAGCGGGGTGTGGACTGGCGGCCGCCGCTGATCAGCTGGAGGGGGTGTGGACTGGCGGCCGCCGCTGACCCGCGGGGGGATTTGAACTGCCGCGCTGATCAGCTGGAGCGGGGGTGTTGGATGGGGGGCCCGCCGCTGATCAGCTGGAGAGGGGGAGATTTGAACTGCCGCCGCTGATCAGCTGGAGCGGGATGGAGCGGGGTGTGGATGGGCGGCCGCCGGTGATCAGCTGGAGCGGGGGAGATTTGAACTGCCGCCGCTGATCAGCTGGAGGGGGGGAAAGGATTTGCAACTGCGCGCGCGGGCCCGTATCAGACTTGGAAAGCGGGGGAACTTGCCCCGCCCCAGCTGATCAGCGGGCCCCCTTTCCCACAACTCCCCCGCTCCAGCTGATCAGCGGCGGCCGCCCGTCCACACCCCGCCCACCCCCGCACACCGCTCCAGCTGATCAGCTGCGGCCGCCCGTCCACACCTCCGCTCCCACCGCCCGCACCCCCCGCTCCGCAGCTGGATCAGCGGGGGCCCCCGCCCCGTCCACACCCCGCCCCACAGCTGGACCCCCCAGCGGCGGCCGCCCGTCCACACCCCGCCCCATCCCGCACCTCTCTCCAGCTGATCAACGGCAGCCGCACCTCGCTCCGTACTCAGCTGCTGCAGTGTCTCCTGCCCCGCTCACATGCTGCAGCCGCGCCGTCCCGCGATCCACCTGCAGCCGCTCTCATCTGCGATACCTCGTCCAGCCACTCACTGCGCTTTTCGCATCCGCTTTCAGGATGAAAAGCGCAACCGATATGTACCCGGAGTGTGGAGCGCTTTTGGACAGGTGCCAAAAGCGGACTCCATTATCTACTATGGGCTTTCACTTGCGTAAACCGCAAGAATTGACATGTCAATTCTTAAAGCAGATGCGAAAAGCGCAGAAGAGCCCTCCAAAGCGCATCGCCGATCTCCCGTGGGAACAGCGATGCGCTTTTGCCATTGAACTCAATGTTAATCACACTGACAATTGTTAGATCCGTTTTGCGCATCCGTAAAACGGATCACAAAAACGTCGTGTGAACAAGCCCTAATAATTTTCTACCTCAAACTTTGCTGTCGTCGCTCCCGTTGCAGAAATTCCAGCATTGCAGACCTTTGGCATTCGAGTTGTTAATTTGCTGAGGTAATCTGGAGAAATTTCACCCCATGCTTCCAGAAGCCCCCCCTCCCAACACACAGACACACACACAGACACACACACAGACACACACAGACACACAATGGCTTGATGGGCACTTTTTGCGAACCATACGGTCAAGCTGCTCCCACAACAGCACAATGGGGTGGAGATGTGGTGACTGCGCTGGCCGCTCCATTACAGATAGAATACCAGCTGCTGCTTCTTCCCTAAATAGTTCTTACATAATTTGGAGATGTGCTTTGGGTCATTCTCCTGTTGCAGGATGAAATTGGCTCAATCAAGCGCCCCCCACAGGGTATGGCATGGCGTTGCAAAATGGAATGATAGCCTCCCTTATTCAAAATCCCTTTTACCTTGTACAAATCTCCCACTTTATCAGCACCAAAGCCACCCCAGACCATCACATGACCTCCACCAGCACCAAAGCAACCCCAGACCATCACAGTACCTCCACCAGCACCAAAGCAACCCCAGACCATCACAGTACCTCCACCAGCACCAAAGCAACCCCAGACCATCACAGTACCTCCACCAGCACCAAAGCAACCCCAGACCATCACAGTACCTCCACCAGCACCAAAGCCACCCCAGACCATCACAGGACCTCCGCCACACCAAACCCCCCCAACCATCACTGCCCTCCACCCCCCAAAGCAACCCCAACCACACAGGACCTCCACCAGAAAACCCCCCCAAAGGGCCCCACCCCAAAAAGAACCCAAAATCACGGGACCTCCACCGCCCCAAACAACCCCAGACCATCACAGGACCCCCACCAGCACCAAAGCAACCCCAGACCAAAGGCCCTTCCCCCAGCCCAAAGCAACCCCCAACCATCACAGACCTTTCACCACACCAAACCCCCCAAACCCATACAGACCTCCACCAGCACCAAAGCAACCCCAACCATCACAGACCTCCACCACACCAAAGCCCCCCCAGCCACCTTTCCCTCCCCCAGCCCCAAAGAAACCCCGACCATCACGGGCCCCTCCCCAGCACCAAAGCCCCCAGACCATCACTTTCCCTCCACCATGCTTGACAGAGTTTTGGGAAACCCCCAGATCATCATATGACCCCACCAAGCTTGACAGGGCCCCCTTTCCCGCATCTTTTTAGTTGTTCTTGTCTCACAAATGTTTTCTGTGAATCCAAACACCTCAAAATTGGTTTTTCCCATAAACTTTTTTTCCAAATTTTCCCCTGTCCAAAGCTGTGTTCTTTACCCATAAAATCTTTTCCTTTTTTAGCCTCTCAGATTGGGTTTTACTTTTCCACCTGCCCTGAAGCCCGCATCCCCGGAGTCCTCTTCAATGTAGACATTGCATGGGTTTTTGGGGTACTATCAATGAAGCGCCGTTTAAAGGGGCCTTGAGGCATGATTTTCCAAAATAAAGACTTATGTACTTTGTCTTCTGCCAGTTGTGCAGCGGGGGCCCCCCACTTCTCTTTCTACTCTGGGGTTTAAGCCTGTTTGTCTCCCTCTGAAGGGAGTAGTTTAAAAACCGTTGTAGGAAATTTAGCTTCTTGGCAATTTTCTCGATGGAATAGCCTTCATCTCTCAAACAAGAAAGACGTCGATTTACATGAAAGTTCCCCCCCCCCCCTTTTCTGGCCCCTTTTACAAACTTAATCGAACCAAAAAATGTAATGCTCCGATTCTCAAATAGCTCAAAAAAGGTCATTTTATGCTTCTCTAATCAGCAAAACTTTTTCAGCTGTGCTAAAATACGCAAAGGGTTTTTAAGGGTGTTCAAAATATCCAATAGCTTTTTAACAGTTAGCAAAAAACCCTACATAAAACATGGAGTGATGGTTGGTTTTGGGAAAAGGGCCTTATACACCTTGTAATATTGTTAACAACCAACGTTTGGGGCATTTACCACATTAACAATGTATAGAGTGATTTCTGATTTATTTAATGTTTGCTACATTGAAAAAAACTTTTTTTTCAAAAAAAGGAAATTTCTAATGCCCCAAACCTGAACGGTAGTGTAATTTCACCTCTTCTTCGGCTGAGCCAACAAAAAGGTCTAGAGGGGTTTTAGCAAGTAACTGGTGTTTTTTTTGGGTTTCAAGCCCACAATTTTTTTTTTTTTTTTTTTACCTATTTATGTACAACCAGCCGGGAGCTAATGTTTTATTTAAATATTCTGTTTGTACGACCTTAGTACACTAGAACGGTGCGCCGTTTTTGTCCCCTCCCCCATCTGTTTTAGTTTTTTGTCTTCGAAGTTGTAAAGACAAATATCCTGCACAACCATAAAGCATATAGGGTAGGGTGTCAATTTTTTTGAAAAGGGGACCGAGCGGCCTTTTGAACACCAGAGCGATCTGTCTGTGAACGCCGCTGCGTCTTCCCATAGCCACATGAAAAAGTCATGCTAATTTTTAGATCCGTCTGGGGGTCCGCCTGTCGGTCCCCCGACGGATCTAAAAGGCTTGTAACAGGAGTGAAAACTCCATTGAACAACCCTTTTTATTTTATATATCATTATAGTATATTTTTCATACTGATATTTAGCCCCAGTTTAGATTCCCCTCACACTGTATATATATTCCCCCCACCGTATATATATACCCCTCACACTGTATTTTTTTGGAATTATATATTTTATCCCCACACTGTATGTTTCCCCCACACTGTAAGCAATTCCCTCAATGTATATAATTCCCCTCAACTTTTTAAATGCATATTCCCCGCCACACTGTGTATATATCCCCTCACATTGTATGTACATATCCCCCTCACACTATTTATATATTTGTGTGTGCAAAAAAAAAATATAAAAATTTTATATATAAAACACACAAACCCTCACACTGTATTTATCCCCTCACACTGTATTCATTCCCCTCACATTTTATAAATAATATATATATAATTTTATATTTAAATATATATATATATATCCCCCCCCCAAATTTTTTTAAATTTATAAATATCCCCCTCACACTGCATGTACCTCCTCACACTGTAGGTATATATATCCTCCTCACACTGTATATATCTCCCCCTCACAATGTATTTATCCCCCTAAAACTGTATGTATATATATGTATCCCTCACTGTATATATCCCATCACGTTTTTATATTATCCCCCCCAATTTCATATATCCCCTCATTTTTTTATAATCCTCAAAAATTTCAAGAGTCAAATGCCAACGGGTATAAAATTTTTTCACTAAAACATAACTTTTAATCCAAAAAAAACGTTAAAATTTTAAAAAAGCATTTTCAACACTGAAAAACGATCCTATCACAGACAAAACCGGGTAACCGCCCCGAAAAGGCGACCCCCCAAAAAAAACCCTTTAAAAATGTAAGAAGATAAAAACGGAGGTCGCAAAACAAAAGACATACAAAAATTAGATACAAAAAAAAAACTACACCATATATAACAATAAATTTTTACCATATACAACACCCAAAAGTGTATCATAAACACAATA